>NW_025563308.1:0-12500 GCF_020424385.1 Procambarus clarkii
TAAACATGCTGTGAAGGAATCGCGAGCTTGGTCTCTCGCGATCCTAGTGCCCCCTAGGGTTATCCCAGCGTCCCTCGCCCCTAGAGGTATCCCAGCGTCCCTCAGCCCTAGGGGTGTCCCAGCGTCCCTGAGCCCTAGGGGGTATCCCAGCGTCCCTCAACCCTAGGAGTATCCCAGCGTCCCTCGTCCCTAGGAGTATCCCAGCGTCCCTCGTCCCTAGGAGTATCCCAGTGTCCCTCGTCCCTAGGAGTATCCCAGCGTCCCTCGGCCCTAGGGCTATCCCAGCGTCCCTCGTCCCTAGGAGTTTCTCAGCGTCCCACGTCCCTAACAGTATCACAGCGTCCCTCGGCCCTAGGGGGTATCCCAGCGCTTCTCATCCCTAGGGGTATCCCAGCGTCCTTCGTCCCTAGGGGTATCCCAGCGTCCCTCGTCTCTAGCAATATCCCAGCGTCCGTCAGCCCTAGGGGTATCCCAGCGTCCCTCAGCCCTTGGGGTGTCCCAGCGTCCTTCAGCCCTAGGGGTATCCCAGCATCCCTCAGCCCTAGGGGTATCCCAGCGTTCCTTGCCCCTAGGGGTATCCCAGCGTCCCTCAGCCCTAGGGGTGTCCCAGCGTCCCTCAGCCCTAGGGGTGACCCAACGTCCCTCAGCCCTAGGGGTGTCCCAGCGTACCTCTGCCTTAGGGGTATCCAAGCGTCCCTCAGCCCTAGGGGTGTCCCAGCATCCCTCGGCCCTAGGGGTATCAAAGCGTTCCTCAGCCCTAGGGGGTGTCCCAGCGTCCACCGTCCCTAGGGGTATCCCAGCGTCCCTCGTCCCTAGGAGTATCCCAGCGTCCTTCGTCCCTAGGGGTATCCCAGCGTCCCTCAGCCCTAGAGGTATCCCAGCGTCCCTCGCCCCTAGGGGTATCCCAGCGTCCCTCGCCTCTAGGAGTATCCCACCGTCCTTCAGCCCTACGGGTATCCCAGCGTCCCTTGCCCCTAGGGGTGTCCCTGCGTCCCTTGGCCCTAGGGGTATCCCAGCGTCTCCCGTCCCTAGGGGTATCCCAGCGTCCCTCGTCTCTAGGGGTATCCCAGCGTCCCTTCCCCGTAGGGGTATCCCAGCGTCCCACAGCCCTAGGGGTATCCCAGCGTCCCTTGCCCCTAGGGGTGTCCCTGCGTCCCTCGCCCCTAGGGGTTTTCCAGCGTCCCTCGTCCCTAGGGGTATCCCAGCGTCCCTCGTCCCTTGGGGTATACCAGCGTCCCTAGCCCCTAAGGGTATCCCAGCGTCACTCGACCCTAGGGCTATCCCAGCGTCCCTCGTCCCTAGGGGTATCCCAGCGTCCCTCGTCCCTAGGGGTATACCAGCGTCCCTAGCCCCTAAGGGTATCCCAGCGTCACTCGACCCTAAGGGTATCCCAGCGTCACTCGACCCTAGGGGTATCCCAGCGTCACTCGACCCTAGGGGTATCCCAGCGTCCCTCGCCCCTAGGGGTATCCCAGCGTCCCTCGTCCCTAGGGATATCCCAGCGTCCCTAGCCACTAGGGGGTACCTGACGTATCTGAGTGCCTACTGACTGACGGGAGTAGTGGCTCTCTCTCAGGCAACCAATAAACGTCTTGGCCTGACACAGTTTGAAAGTTAGTGGCCAAATTAGTAGCTATATATTCTACCAGCTAGGATTAAGGATGGGTAAGGGTGTAGTGTGGGTGTGTGAGGGGAGGGGGTGTGAGTGTGTTAGAATGTGGTGTGTGTTAGAATAGGGTGTGAGTGTATTAGAATGTGGTGCCAGTGTGTTAGAATGTGGTGTGAGTTAGAATGTGGTGTGTGTTAGAATGTGGTGTAATTGTGTTAGAATGTGGGTGTGTTAGAATGTGGTGTGTGTTAGAATGTGGTGTGAGTGAGTTAGAATGTGGTGTGTGTTAGAGTGTGGTGTAATTGTGTTAGAATGTGGGTGTGTTAGAATGTGGTGTGTGTTAGAATGTGGTGTAATTGTGTTAGAATGTGGGTGTTAGAATGTGGTGTGTGTTAGAATGTGGTGTGAGTGAGTTAGAATGTGGTGTGAGTGAGTTAGAATGTGGTGTGTGTTAAAGTGTGGTGTAACTGTGTTAGAATGTGGTATAATTGTGTTAGAATGTGGGTGTGTTAGAATGTGGTGGAGTGAGTTAGAATGTGGTGTGTGTTAGAGTGTGATGTAATTGTGTTAGAATGTGGTGTGAGTGAGTTAGAATGTGGTGTGTGTTAGAATGTGGTGTGAGTTAGAATGTGGTGTGAGTGAGTTAGAATGTGGTGTGAGTGAGTTAGAATGTGGTGTGTGTTAAAGTGTGGTGTAACTGTGTTAGAATGTGGTGTAATTGTGTTAGAATGTGGGTGTGTTAGAATGTGGTGTGTGTTAGAATGTGGTGTAATTGTGTTAGAATGTGGGTGTGTTAGAATGTGGTGTGTGTTAGAATGTGGTGTGAGTTAGAATGTGGTGTGTGTTAAAGTGTGGTGTAACTGTGTTAGAATGTGGTGTAATTGTGTTAGAATGTGGGTGTGTTAGAATGTGGTGTGAGTGAGTTAGAATGTGGTGTGTGTTAGAGTGTGGTGTAATTGTGTTAGAATGTGGGTGTGTTAGAATGTGGTGTAATTGTGTTAGAATGTGGGTGTGTTAGAATGTGGTGTGTGTTAGAATGTGGTGTGAGTGAGTTAGAATGTGGTGTGAGTGAGTTAGAATGTGGTGTGTGTTAAAGTGTGGTGTAATTGTGTTAGAATGTGGGTGTGTTAGAATGTGGTGTGAGTGAGTTAGAATGTGGTGTGTGTTAGAGTGTGATGTAATTGTGTTAGAATGTGGTGTGAGTGAGTTAGAATGTGGCGTGAGAGTGTTAGAATGTAGAGAGTGTATTAGAATAAGGTGTGAGTGTGTGAGAGGGTCTGATAACGGTGAGGTGAGGTAGAAGCAAGGGTGTATGAGGGGGTCGAGTGAAGGAGGGAGCAGTGAGGTTGTGTGTATGAGGGTTGAACTAAACCACCTCAGATAAATACCACTATTATACCAACTTCAATATTACTTACTATTTTATCTATCAAATTACGCCATTGTGAGAAGAATATGACCCGGTGCAATCTGTTGCAAGCTTGTTGAAAGAGAGAATTGGGAGAGGACGAGGCAGTAAAAGAAGAGAGAGAAGGAGATTGAGAGAGAGAGAGAGAGAGAGAGAGAGAGAGAGAGAGAGAGAGAGAGAGAGAGAGAGAGAGAGAGAGAGAGAGAGAGAGAGAGAGAGAGAGAGAGAGAGAGAGAGAGAGAGAGAGAGAGAGAGAGAGAGAGAGAGAGAGAGAGAGAGAGAGAGAGAGAGAGAGAGAGAGAGAGAGAGAGAGAGAAGGAGATTGATAGAGAGAGAGGCGATTAAGTGCCAAAAATCTTTAGAATTATGAAGATAATAAAAATTTACTTTTCAACTTAGGCGAATCCGGATTAAGAAAACGGAAAGATCATTGTCTCTCGTAAATATTCAATTACTATAACTAAATCAGAGAAACATCGAAGAAGAAAATGCAGGTATTGTATACATGTGTTTTTTTTAAACATTTAATATATATTAAAAATATAAAATATTGCAAAAAAATTTATGTTGAAAAATGTTGAAAACGTAAACTGGATTGAGGAGTATTCTATTGAATGGCAAACAGGTATTTCTCAGAATCACAGAAAGCAGAAAAAATATGAAGCCTGAGTATAGTGAAAAGCTCTTTTCCTCAAAGTACTGTTCGATGCACCACTGTTCTTTCCCATTCTCGTATCATATATAGGCTAAAATACGTAAACAAATTTATAAACATATATCAATAATATATTTCAACGGGCAACATAAAACAACAGCACATTCTATAGTGACAAAATTACACGTAATTAAAAATGAAAGGGAAAGGAATTATCAGGAGAATGAGCCAAGCCATTACGACTATATAGCACTTGGAAGGGATCAGGATAAGGATTTGGGATGGGACGAGGGAGGAAAGGAATGGTGCCCAACCACTTGTGGACGGTCGGGGGAGATTGAACGCCGACCTGCATGAAGCGAGACCATCGCTCTTCCGTCCAGTCCAGGAATAGTGAGCTTAAAGACGATGAAAGATATAGAACGCAAACAGGCCTTCTCATAGAACGCAAACAACCAGGATTTAGGAGTAACGACGTCAAACGACCCAGGTTTAACGAGCACAACAGAAGAAATGTAACTTTAGTCAATAAATGTTTGGGGTGGATCATGGGAACGTTCGGACACAGGGACGTTCGCACACAGAGACGTTCGCACACAGGGACGTTCGGACACAGGAACGTTCAGACACAGGGACGTTCGAAGACAAAAACGTTCGGGCACAGGGACGTTCGGACACATTGACGTTCGGAAACAGGAACGTTCAGGACACAGGAACGAACGAAAACAAAAACGTTCGAACATAAGGACGTTCGGACACAGGCTTACCACCTCCCTCCACCTGCGAACACACAACTTAACGTTCCCTATGATTCCCTTGTCACAACTTCCAATAAAGTTATTACATCTTGTTATAACGTTCGTATGACGCATTAGAATGCTGTTACAACATGTTATATATTGGTTGTTACAATTGTTAGAATGTATGCTCGTTCCAAACGGGTCGTTTCAGCTTGCCATCATTTGAATACTGTTCAACACACACACCCATCCCCTTTAAAGAATGATTTCTGAAATAGAAGGCATGCAAAGAACGCAACACTGCATATATATACACACAGCACATATATATACACTACACATATATACATACACACTGCACATACATACTGCACATTTATAGACACAGTTAAAAAAATCCACTTTTTTAGAGCACTATAAATATGCTCAATGACAAAAGAGACTAAGAAAGATCATAACACATACATGGAAGATTGTATATGATTGAAATATGTGCAATAAATAACAACCTACAAGAAAGAAAGAAATGGTAGGAAGGGTTAAATAGACTCAGTGAAGAATAGAGTCATCAAAGGCTCAGAGATAACTTAAAGAAAATGAGCTTATGCTTCTTCATCCTCGCCTGAGCGCTCAGTAAAGTGAATATGAGCTCATCTGAGCGTTCAGTAAGATGAATATGAGCTTATCTGAGCGTTCAGTAAGATGAATATGAGCTCACCTGAGTGCTCAGTAAGATGAATATGAGCTCAGTCGAGCGCTCACTAAGGTGAATGTGATCTCACCTCAGCGCTCAGCAAAATGAGACTAGCAGCGTTATTTATGCTCAGGTGCACAAGAGCAGACTAAGAATGGATCAAAACACTTAGGAGCAGAGTGCCACTTAATTGTCTCCTTAAGTGTTGCTGCCAAAAAAGTGTCACTGTCTCTCCCACTTGTTCCTCGTCCATCCTCGTGCTGGAAGAGAATAGTTAACGCACTTCCCTTGTTCCCTGTCACAGGGTCTTAACGAAGCCCATTCAGTCACTGAGAAAACTGCAGCTAAATCATTTTCTGAATTGCAAAACACAATATTCTTCCACATTTTTTGCCTCTGAAGATACTAAAAATATTTCCAAAAGTAATAATTAATATATGTCAATTAAAATAAATACCAATAAACATAAATAGTATTCCATTAAATGATGTTGAGGATATTTGCCAGATCATTTCATCAGTTTTGTGGTAGTAAATTAACTAGGCCGCTGGTGATAATTAATAGATTTGGGATAAGTTAATTATCTATGCAAGTGTAGGGCAAGTGAGGTAATTATCGAAGGAAGTGTTAGTATAGAATGTCTGGGACGTGATGTGACGGCAGGATATGAGCTGGGATGGTAGGCCGCAGGTAAGGAATAGTGCCCAGTCAGTTGATTAATCGGGGGAATCGTTCGCTGACCTGCAATTGAGATAGACCATTTCTCTACCGTCCAGCACAAGTGGATGGTGGTGATTGGGATTTAATTTGGAGTTAAATTAATTTCCTTGATAACTGGAACAAATGAAGCACATTTTTTATTTTTTGTGTGTAATTAATTGCTAATCATATCCAAACTTCGCCGTGTGTGTGGGAACCGACCTGTGAGATTTATATTTATTTAATTTATATGAATTTATATTTACGTTAATTTGTATACTTCGATAGCAATTTGTATGATGTTAAGTGGACTGTATTTCTGCAATAATCTTATATTCTCACAAATCGATCCTCTACACATTAGGGGGGGTTGGTATTAAATTTATATATATGCAGCCAATCAAACTACAGTATTAGACTACATACATTGAAGAGGTTCCTTATCTTATTTGTACAGCAGGCCTTAGTTCACCAGGTATAACCAGGATGTAGACACCACATTTTCCTTGTGTGAGGTAGCTTCCATCACCCTGGTAACTGATGCACAAAGCATGCTTCCTCGTCTTTACCTGTCAAAAGGGCGCTAGCTATGAAGCCAGAATCCTAATACATGACAGCTATATCAGAGAAAACACTGTACATGGAACCATAAAGACCTGGCTTAATTACATTTAGTATGAGGCGATCTCGTGCTCTAACCGGCCAACCCTATATCCACTGACATTAATGGCCATAAATGAAAGATAAATGGGTTTCGGCAGAACACTTAACTTGAATTTGTTGACAGCGTGTTGATGATGGTACACCTTTGGTTTCCATAACACTTCGTCCAAGTAAAATTAACAGGAGCCGAATTTGCTCCCGTGCCTCTGGTCTTAAACAATAACAATGGCTGACCACTCCCTCCTCCCTGACGCCTGGCTTACATTGTCCAGATGACAGTAAGTGATAGAAGGGTCACATTTACTCTATTTTAATTCTAATAATTAAGTTAATTTATATGAGATCTTTTATGATGTTAAAGTCCAAAGACTAATGTATTTAAGAATAATTCCCACCATAATAGGTGGTGAATTTATAATAGTATGTTGTAATGATATCCCGTTTTCTATAGACGGAAATTCCACTACAATTTACATTTTCTATGGGTAACTTGTTTATACAACACAGCAATTATCTGTCTGTATGATATTATTAAATGGTGTCGGATTTTCCGACAATGTGTGTTAAAACCTTAACACAGGGAGGTATGTATATAAAAACTAACTAAGGCAGTCCTGAGAAACGCCTACAATCTTGCTAAGTAAATCTGTCATGGAAAGTAAGGATTACATAAGAGTTAATAACTTAATTACATAAGAATTACGGAACTGCAGCAATTATATATTGGCCTATACGAGGCAGTTCCTATTGAAATAACTACTGCAAACTGATTCATATATTTTTCTAACCTTAGCGAGGACGCTAAGCCCCCAAATCTTCACAAGGCAAATCATCCCAAGCAAAATCATCGCAATGCATCGCAAGTGGGTATGTGGGACTCATTTCAGTGGTACCGAACTTGATCCATTAGTGTTGATCACGTACCCTGCAGCAATCACCGTGCAAAAATAATTGAACGAGACAAACCTCTAGCGTATGTCCTGCAAGCTTCAACAAACAGATATTCCGTTTCACAAACATAATATTCAACAGTAAAGTGACCTCAAGGATTCGAACCAAGACCATCAGGATAGCAGCCGAGTACTATGTCCAGGATGGTTAAAAGATGAACAAATAAGTCTTCTGTTTCATTGTTGCTATCACGACCTTCAAACACTATAATGCAAATAATGAAAGAGTGAGGTCATCACCTTTACTATTGAACAAATGTAGCTTTACAACCAGTCTAACTTTACACACACAATTAATTATATATATATATATATATATATATATATATATATATATATATATATATATATATATATATATATATATATATATATTGTGACAGGAAAGTGTAAGAGTGTAGATGTTCGGCAGTCCTCTAATGGCTGGTGTCAATGCCTAGTCACACTTAAAAAAAAAAAACTGCTTGCCTGTTTATCTGTGGTAAAGTAAGGGAAGACACGCAATACACATAGTATGAACAATGAAACTTTAATTAATATAGAAAACAAATTAAAAAACAAAGAATCTCTTGGATATGTACAGTGCAAATAAACGAGTCAAAAACATATAACATAAATGAAAATACCCAGTGGAAAATAATCAGGTGCTGAGAATATGGCGCTAGCTTAGAAACATCCACCTGATACACAGCGTATATCAGTTAGTTGTTCACTGCTTGAGAGCACAAGGATATTCTGACCTTGGACACAGGATAGTTAGTATATAGGCGTTGCCAGAACTGGTCCAGGGTAAAGGACCAACACAGTCTATGATGAGTCTGTGGAAAGGTTCCGCAGGCACCTGAATAGGAGTCAATGGGGCCTGGGGAATAGAGATGTTAGGTTTACTTGCCATCTGACATGTATGACACTGCTGCACGTAACTTTTGACGTCCTTACCCATACCTGCCAGTAGTAGTCTTGTCTGATTCCGTGGTAGGTTTTGTTAAAACCATAGTGAGAAAGAGCTCCGTGGGCCAGGTGTAGAATATCGGGCCGTATGCTGGTGGGAACCACTAGTTGTTCGACATTGGCCCAATCGTCGTCCTCCTTCAGCTTACTGGGTCTGTACCTGCGGTAGAGCAACTGATTCTCTAGGAAGAACCCAGGGATACTGTCAGGTTGAGTCTCAGCCTGGAAGAATAATAGTGTTAATGATAGATCTTCCCTCTGTAACTTACGGAACTCCAAACTAGTAAGATTCGGTGGTAGTTTCTGAGGGTCTTGAGGGACAGCGGTAGCAGTAGAGTCAGCTGGTTGCGGGCGTGCAGCTTGTGCACAGGTGGTCACCAAAACCGGAGTAGAAACTTCATCACTTTCTTGGACCTCTGCTGAAACATACTTAAAGATGGGATTGTCCACTACAGAGTTACACACCAGGGGTTTGTCCATGATGATCAGGTTGGACGGTTGCAGATCTTCTGCCAAGTCGTTGCCCAGGAGAAGTTGCACTCCAGACATGGGAAAAGGCTTTTCCCTGATGGCGACTTGGACTTCACCAGTCACAAAAGGACATCCAGGTGGACTCTGGCGAGTGGATACGGAGTGGTAGCAGTGAGGTCAGTGATAAGGACGGTTTCCCCGGTGTAGGTGATGTTAGGCACAGCTGATTTCAATATTATGGACTGAAGAGCCGCTGTGTCCCACAAGATCTTAAATTTGAAACGTCCCTCCGTTGGTAGAGACAGTTCCAGGATACAGGTGTTTGCTGAAGAGAGAAAGATCATTAACAGGAACACCAACATTCATCACAGGCTTACCGGACTTAGGAGGAATCGGTTTGGGTTTAGTTGTTTCATTGCCTTTGTATTGAGCTTTCCCACATCTATCTATGGTATGTCCATAGAGTTTGCAATACTTACAATACAATTGAGAGCTTGCTTGATCTGTACTTACTTTATTATATCTATACCAAGACTTCTTACTGGGAGGTGGTTATGGTGTAAGCCGGTGGATGAGGCTGTAGGTGTCAGCTGACTTTGCACATTTGATGTAGTCGGTTTCTTCTTTATCTGCTAAATATAAACGGATGGAAGGGGGAACACGTCTAAAGAATTCCTCAGCTAGCATGAGGTTGACGAGTTCTGAAAATGTAGAGACATGTGCTGCTTCCAGCCATTTCATGAAATATCTTTTCTTTGTATTGGCAAATTCTGGAGAGGTGGTAGTACTTGCCTTTAGATAATCACGAAATTTTCGTCTGTAGCTTTCGGTGGAGAGAAGGTAGGCGTCCAGAACTGCTTGCTTCAGGGTCTGGTAGTCATTCTCAGACGCAAAGGTACTGAGAGTAACTGCTGCTCTACCTGTAAGATGCACTCTGAGAAGGGTAGACAATTGATCTGCAGGCCAGCTAGGGTCTTTTTTTTAGCTAGGGTCTCAAAAGTGGTGAAAAAGACATCGATCTCTGTTTCAACGAATGGTGGCATTAACTTACTTGCATGGGAAACATTGAGACTTACGGGAAGATTAGCTGTAGCTTGTTGGCGCTGAGTGTGATGTGTAGCTTCCAACGCGAGTTCTTGTCGCCGGTATTCGAGAGCAGTCAGCTTGCTGTTTACCGTACTCCCGTTGGATTTCCAGGTCACGTTTTCTTGCTACAAGCTGCTCTCGCTCACGCTCACGGAGTAGGGCAGCCTCTCGTTCTATTTGTTCTTTCTTTATGGCAGCCTCTCTTTCTTGCTCTTCTTTCCTGATTGCAGCCTCTCTTTCTTGCTCTTCTTTCCTGATTGCAGCCTCTCTTTCTTGCTTTTCTTTCCTGAGGATCGCCTCTCTTTCTCTCATTTGTAGAGCTTCTTTCTGTTGCTCCCGCTCGAGCTTTGCAAGTTCGAGCTTGAGTTTTATAGTTGCCAGAGCATTTCTATCTGCAATAGAATAATTTTGGTGAGTTTCAGAGTTAATATTCCCTTCATCTAAGAGGTGATCCATTATTAAATTGTGCAATTAATTTTTGTTGGCTCCATGGGGAACATCTAGTTGATACTCGGGTGCAAGAGTTTGTAATTCGGTCCTCTTAGCACGACCTAAGGTCCCTATTTCACCTTCTGGATCGATACGAAAAGCTTGGAGACGAAACATGGTGAAAAATAGCAAATAAAGGTACAACGAATACTTGTGATATGGTAAGTGTCAGTAACAGGATAACGTGGCAACTGGTAACTATCCTGTGGAATTTAATATATAACAATTAATGTTAATTTTAGAATAGTAAATGATTAGTCAATAAAAATCGCAGGAAATCTTGAACCTGGTACTCAATGTAAGAGAATAAGGGCAAGAAAATCCTACTAAATAAATGAAACTGAGTTTCTAAAACAAATGAAACATTTAATTGTTCCAAAAGTGAATAAGGTAGTCCAAGAATGTAGGCATACCTTGCCGAGTCTCTATAGGACAGAAGCAAGGGTTTTCTCACTAAATGAAATATGATACTTACAGAATTAGTAAACTTTGTGTTCTGAAAAAAGAAAGCTAATTCTCTACCTAAGTAAATATCATCATCTCTGACCGACGTGTAGGGGTGCGAGTGTCAACTGGTGACGAGAACTGCTGTTGAGGTCCCAACTCAGCAACGTAGTCCGTGCTAGAGGAACTATGGCCCTCTTTATCCTCCTTCAGTCGGATTGCAGAAGATAGGGTGCTTTGACCCGAAGACAAACCAAAGTACCAGGGTAACCAAAATGACGATCTGTCTGAGATTGAGAAATATCCTAGGGACAAAAGGTGGAAAACACGAGTAATAACACGGAGGGAGGGATGACCAATTAAGAGAATGACTGAGGCCTTCAGTCACTACGAAATCCAAAGTTATCCAAAACTCACAATATGCTACTCTCGGAATGCACAGTACACACAGCACCATATTAATATTAAAAGTAATAAAAATATTGAAAGGCAACTGTATCAAAGCCAAGTACACTTACCACAAATTGATGTTTTAGTACTAGTACCTGAGTGAAGCTCCCGGACAGGCCCCCATTAAATGTGACGGGAAAGTGTAGGAGTGTAGATGTTCGGCAGTCCTCCAATGGCTGGTGTCAATGCCTAGTCACACTTACAAAAAAAAAAAAAGATAGACTGCTGGCCTGTTTATCTGTGGTAAAGTAAGGGAAGACACGCAATACACATAGTATGAACAATGAAACTTTAATTAATATAGAAAACAAATTATAAACAAAGACAATCCCTTTTATATGTACAGTGCAAATAAACAAGTCAAAAACATATAACATAAATGAAGATTAGGGATGAAGTTATTCTACAAAAATATAAATCCACAGTGAAAAATAATCAGGTGCTGAGAATATGGCGCTTGCAGAGAAACATCCACCTGATACACAGCGTATATCAGTTAGTTGTTCACTGATTGAGAGCACAAGGATATTCTGACTTCAATGGCTGGTTCAAGCCCAGACATCGATTCAGGTAGAAGGCGCTGAGGTGCAGGAGTGCAGGTGTGCAGTTGGCGAGTCACCAATCAGGAGCAGGCAGGCTGGGAATGGTAGTTGGCTGGTTGATAACAAGCCGGTGTGGAGGAGGGGGTGAGTCATGGGTACGTTTGCCTCCTGGTCAAAACGTTTTGTGCTACTGGTAGACGTATCTTGAAGGTAGCATCTTATTCTTGTATAATATACTTAACATGATGTAGAGAAGAGCAGGCTCAATCTCTCTTGAAAGAGATTATCATCACAAAATATATATATATATATATATATATATATATATATATATATATATATATATATATATATATATATATATATATATATATATATATATATATATATATATATATATATATATATATATATATGCGAACAAGCCTGAATGGTCCCAGGACATATGCAACTGAAAACTCACACCCCAGAAGTGACTCGAACCCATACTCCCAGAAGCAACGCATCTGGTATGTACAAGACGCCTTAATCCACTTGACCATCACGACCGGACATAATGAGGTGATAGCCGAGGCTATTTGAACCACCCCACCGCCGGCACTCGGATAGTTATCTTGGGCATAGCATTTTACCAAATCACCAAATCAAA
>NW_025563308.1:20000-32020 GCF_020424385.1 Procambarus clarkii
CAAAACCGTAATTAATTATTCGTTTTGTCGGTGACAGGCAGCCTCTGTTTTAGTCATATATCGAGGTGTCCCCCACTATTTATTGTCTTTCTCCCGAAAAAAAACCAACAACAGTTGCCTTACTCTGCTAATTGCTAGGTGAATAGAAGTATTAGAGGAAAGATAATGTGCCCAGTCATTTCTGTTCCACCAGGAGGGAATCGATCCCCGTTTGGGACTCGAGAACGAAGAACATGCGCGCTACGAGACCCAACCATAAATACAAATTGGATAGATCAGGAGAGCTGGATAGACAAATAATAGTGTGTAAATATTGTTAGTGATTTGTGGAACTAATTACTATAATAATAGATATAGGATTGCTGGATTGGTCCCAGGGAACGTCTGACATTTAAATATACGAGTCTAGTTTAGAATTGCTGCTTTAGAATTGCCCAGAAAGCCATCTGTTGTCATCTAAATTCTTACCTTCATAATCTTACATATACTTTCGTGAAGATATCCTTAAGATAACCCAGAGCTCGTATCAATATAACGCGATTTAGACCGCATATATGCCCGAAAGCCGTCTTCATTATATATTTCTTGCCAATAATATATATAACAAAATATGCTTTCATATCTTCTAAATTTGGTTAAATTTGGGCTTTACATCAATGCTGTAAGGTATTGTATAACATTGTATAATGTTATATACCTTATACTTGTATAATAATAATATACCTAATAACATTGTATAACAATGTTATAAGGTATACCTTACACAAATCTAAAAATTGTCTGTGACACAGAAATTTTTTAAACAAAATTCATGTATATAGATCAGGTTATAAAAGACAATTCCACTAGCAAAATGCTTTAATATATATATATATATATATATATATATATATATTATATATATATATATATATATATATATATATATATATATATATATATATATATATATATATATATATATATATATATATATATATATATATATATATATATATATATATATATATATATATAAGAAGCTATTTGAACCATTTCCCCGCCGGCACTCGGATGGTAATCTTGGGAAAAACATTTTATCAAATCACCTCATTCTTTGGGGCACACGTGAGGAACACAAATGCGAACAAGCCTGAATGGTCCCCAGGACTATATGCGACTGAAAACTCACATCCCACAAGTGACTCGAACCATACCCCCAGGAGCAACGCAACTGGTAACTACAGGATGCCTTAATCTGCTTGACTATCACGACCGGACATAAGGAAGTGATAGCCGAAGCTGTTTGAACCACTTCCTCGCCGGCATTCGGATGGTAATCATTGGCATAACATTTTATCAAATCACCTCATTGTTTGGGGCACACGTGAGGAACACAAATGCAAACAAGCCTGAATGGTCCCCAGGACTATATCCGACTGAAAACTCACACCCCAGAAGTGACTCGAACCCATACTCCCAGGAGCAACGCAACTGGTATCTACAGGACGCCTTAATCTGCTTGACCATCACGACCGGACACAAGGAAGTGATAGCCGAAGCTATTTGAACCACTTCCCCGCCGGCACTCTGATGGTAATCTTGGGCATAGCATTTTATCAAATTACCTCATTCTTTGGGGCACACGTGAGAGTATGGGTTCGAGTCACTTTTAGGGTGTGAGTTTTCAGTCGCATATAGTCCTGGGGACCATTCAGGCTTGTTCGCATTTGTGTTCCTCACGTGTGCCCCAAAGAATTAGGTGATTTGATAAAATGCTATGCCCAAGATTACCATCCGAGTGTTGGTGGGGAAGTGGTTCAAATAGCTTCGGCTATCACTTCCTTGTGTCCGGTCGTGATGGTCAAGCGGATTAAACCGTCCTGTCGATTCCAGTTGCGTTGCTCCTGCGAGTATGGGTTCGAGTCACTTCTGGGGTGCGAGTTTTCAGTCATATATATACATATATATATATATATATATATATATATATATATATATATATATATATATATATATATATATATATATATATATATATATATATATATATATATATATATATATATGCCTATACTTGCATAAACCACAAGTGAAGATAAACAATCTTTGGACAACACCCACCAGTGGGACTCGAACCCAGAAAGCACAACTACCTTCCAGTAGCTGGCATAACTAGTATGCTTTAACCCACTACGCCATCAGACCTTACAAAAGAAGTAGATAGTTCGAGATATATATATCTCAAACATCTCTACCTCCCGAAGGCACCAGATGAGTGAGGGGTCAGTCTGCAATTTTCGTCAAGCCACTGTCAATGTGAGAGAACTCGTGTCCAGCTTAAGCTTATAAGCTGGACACGAGTTCTCTCACATTGACAGTGGCTTGACGAAAATTGCAGACTGACCCCTCACTCATCTGGTGCCTTCGGGAGGTAGAGATGTTTGAGATATATATATCTCGAACTATCTACTTCTTTTGTAAGGTCTGATGGCGTAGTGGGTTAAAGCATACTAGTTATGCCAGCTACTGGAAGGTAGTTGTGCTTTCTGGGTTCGAGTCCCACTGGTGGGTGTTGTCCAAAGATTATATATATATATATATATATATATATATATATATATATATATATATATATATGTCGTACCTAGTAGCCAGAACGCACTTCTCAGCCTACTATGCTAGGCCCGATTTGCCTAATAAGCCAAGTTTTCCTGAATTAATATATTTTCTCTAATTTTTTTCTTATGAAATGATAAAGCTACCCATTTCATTATGTATGAGGTAATTTTTTTTTATTGGAGTTAAAATTAACGTAGATATATGACCGAACCTAACCAACCCTACCTAACCTATCTTTATAGGTTAGGTTAGGTTAGGTAGCCGAAAAAGTTAGGTTAGGTTAGGTTAGGTAGTCAAAAACCAATTAATTCATGAAAACGTGGCTTATTAGGCAAATCGGGCCTTGCATAGTAGGCAGAGAAGTGCGTTCTGGCTACTAGGTACGATATATATATATATATATATATATATATGTCGTACCTAGTAGCCAGAACTCACTTCTCAGCCTACTATGCAAGGCCCGATTTGCCTAATAAGGCAAGTTTCCATGAATTAATGTTTTTTCGTCAACCTAACCTACCTAACCTAACCTAACCTAGCTTTTTTTGGCTACCTAACCGAACCTTACCTATAAATATAGGTTAGGTTAGGTTAGGTAGGGTTGGTTAGGTTCGGTCATATATCTACGTTAATGTTAACTCCAATAAAAAAAAATTGACCTCATACATAATGAAAAGGGTAGCTTTATCATTTCATAAGAAAACAATTATAGTAAATATATTAATTCAGGAAAACTTGGCTTATTAGGCAAATCGGGCCTTGAATAGTAGGCTGAGAAGTGAGTTCTGGCTACTAGGTACGACATATATATATATATATATATATATATATATATATATGTCGTACCTAGTAGCCAGAACTCACTTCTCAGCCTACTATGCAAGGCCCGATTTGCCTAATAAGCCAAGTTTTCATGAATTAATGTTTTTTCGTCAACCTAACCTACCTAACCTAACCTAACCTAGCTTTTTTTGGCTACCTAACCTAACCTTACCTATATATATAGGTTAGGTTAGGTTAGGTAGGGTTGGTTAGGTTCGGTCATATATCTATGTTAATTTTAACTCCAATAAAAAAAAATTGACCTCATACATAGTGAAAAGGGTAGCTTTATCATTTCATAAGAAAAAAATTATAGTAAATATAATAATTCAGGAAAACTTGGCTTATTAGGCAAATCGGGCCTTGAATAGTAGGCTGAGAAGTGAGTTCTGGCTACTAGGTACGACATATATATATATATATATATATATATATATATATATATATATATATATATATATATATATATATATATATATATATATATATATATATGTCGTACCTAGTAGCCAGAACGCACTTCTCAGCCTACTATGCAAGGCCTAATTTGCCTATTAAGCCAAGTTTTCCTGAATTAATATATTTTCTCTATTTTTTTTCTTATGAAATGATAAAGCTACCCATTTCATTATGTATGTGGTCAATTTTTTTTTATTGGAGTTAAAATTAACGTAGATATATGACCGAACCTAACCAACCCTACCTAACCTAACCTAACCTATCTTTATAGGTTAGGTTAGGTTAGGTAGCCGAAAAAGTTAGGTTAGGTTAGGTTAGGTAGGTTAGGTAGTCGAAAAACAATTAATTCAGTAAAACTTGGCTTATTAGGCAAATCGGGCCTTGCATAGTAGGCTGAGAAGTGCGTTCTGGCTACTAGGTACGACATATATATATATATGTCGTACCTAGTAGCCAGAACGTCGTACTCGGCTTGCTATGCAAGGCTCGATTTGCCTAATAAGCCAAGTTTTCATGAATTATTATATTTTCTCTAATTTTTTTCTTATGAAATGATAAAGCTACCCATTTCATTATGAATGAGGTCAATTTCTTTTTATTGGAGTTAAATTTAACGTAGATATATGACTGAACCTAACCAACCCTACCTAACCTAACCTAACCTATCTTTATAGGTTAGGTTAGGTTAGGTAGCCGAAAAAGTTAGGTTAGGTTAGGTTAGGTAGGTTAGGTAGTCGAAAAACAATTATTTCATGAAAACTTGGCTTATTAGGCAAATCGGGCCTTGCATAGTAGGCTGAGAAGTGTGTTCTGGCTACTAGGTACGACATATATATATATATATATATATATATATATATATATATATATATATATATATATATATATATATATATATATATATATATATATATATCGATGTTCCCTTATTATTTTAGATGAATAGGAAAACCAGGGATATACTGAACATCTTGTTTCAGATTCTTTACTTTAAAATGCATAACGTTTCGAATACTTCTCGTATTCATCATCAGATCTAAAAGAAAAAACAGAAATCACAATCAAATAACTGGTAAACAAAGAACTCATACTGAATATAATTGCCTATCAAAGAAAGGAAAATGCTTAAAAAACAAAACACTTAAGCGCACTTAAAGTGATCAATACAAATAAAACTTATTAACTGTCACATATATTAAAGCTAATTTAAAAATCCATTAAACTACAAGATGAATTTTATAACTACTAAAACAAACCATTCTATTAAACTTACGTGAAGTGATCAGAAGTGAAATTTGATACTAACACATAGATACTAAACACTATAACAAATATTTATATAATGACTACAAATCTACAAAAAATGTATGTAAAATGCAAACAGAATAAACGACAATTATAAAGTACTAACCAAAATCTTATAAAAAACTCAAATATTAAATAAAATTAAATACCAAAAAATGTATTATATATCCTAAATAAAAGATTATATTAATGTACAATGTCAAGACTTGAAATAAGTAAGAAAGGGCAAAGACATGGTAAACTAAACAAATTATAATAAAATTAAACTACCAAAATGAACTATAAATCAAATTACAGGGCCTACTGTGCACTATACAGTGTACAATTGAACAGCTGAAAGGTTGCTATTTAACAGAGGCCACAGCTCCTTTATATATAAGGATTCCATTACTCTCAAATCTGACTGGCCATTCATACAAGTGTCCAGAATTTTAAAATCAGATTCAAGCAGAGAATGATCAAACTCATAACAATGGTTTCTAATCTCCGAAAATGCTGGTTTAGACAATGGTAATCCAGTCCTAAAAGATAATCCCCGGTGCTCAAGTATCCTAATCTTAAAGTTCCGAATGGAACTCCCGATATATCCAGCATTACAGCTGGAACAATTATACATATATACGACATTTGAGCACAAGGGGGGTAGGCACTTTATCTTTAAATTTAAAATAAGAGCCTATGGTATTTGTGTTGACAAAAATAAATCTAAAGTCTACTTGAGGATAACACTGCTGCAACAGTCTCCTCAAACGACTCCTTACAGAAAAACTAATAGTGCCATAAAATGGTAATTTAATATATTTAAGATCCCTTTCCACTGTAGTAATCCTACACGATGGGTGAAACTTCTTATTTAAGAAATTCCTTATAAAGGTATAAACCATATGCAAAGGATAACCATTATTTGAAAAAAATTTCACAAGAAAATTAATTTCTTGATCAAAGTTATTCCAATTAGAACATAAAACAAAGGCCCTATTCAGTAGAGTGTTAATTGCATTTTTCTTAAAAATATCAGGAACAAAAGAATTAAAATTTAAACCTAAACCAGTAAAGGTTGGTTTCCTAAAAACATTAGTGTTGAACCCATTAAGGTTATTCACTTTTACATCAAGAAACGACAATGAATTATCAACTTCACACTCTGCAGTAAAACGTATATTACTATGTTGTGCATTAAGATACTCTCTAAATTTCTCAATATGACATTGGTCCTTAAATAACAAAAAAGTGTCATCTACATATCTCCTGTACAAGACTGGTTTAAAGGCCGAAGGACAATTATCAAGCCAATTTATTTCATGAAAACTCAAAAAAGCATTAGCCAGTGCAGGACCTAAAGGAGACCCCATTGCTACTCCATCAATTTGTTTATAATATTTATTATTAAACATAAAGATGGAGTCTTTAACCACTATTTCTAACAGCCGTCTGAATATTTTACTACAAAATCCAGACACTAAGTTAGTGTCAGCAAATAATTGATTTACACAGATATCAATGGTTTCCAACAAAGGAATATTAGTAAAAAGTGATTCAACATCGAAACTGGCCATTATAGTTGGGAACTCAAAAATTTAAGAGGAAAGTTCTTTTACAAAATCCTGAGAATTTCTCACAGTAAATTAATTATGCGTTAATGGTTCTAATATTTGGAACCAGAAACTTTGGCAGTTTGGTAATTAAAAGTGCCAATCGCTGATAAAATAGGTTAACGAATCGGTATACTTGTTTTATGAACCTTAGGTAATTGCAAGCAACAATGTAAAAGGGTTGAAAAATGTAGACTTATTCACGGGAAGAATTGCGTAACTTGGGTATAACTTCATTTAATTTGGATCCTGATAAGGTGGTTTTCAATTTTTCAACGAGAAGCTGTCTCCCATGAGAAAGAACTTCTCTCTCTGGGGTTAGACTTCGGGTTGACGTGTAAAAAACTTAAATTTGTTAATCATTTTTTAGGTTTTGAGCGGTTATGCAATACATTGAAAACTTGTACCCTAAGGACTGGTACAAATTATAGTTGGACCAATATCATCAGTACTGTTTCTTCCTTAGCACATGAAGTCTTTAATGACTTTGGTAAATATAAATCTACATTCCCTCCTTTTGACAAAAGGAAATTGGATTGTATTAATGGCTTAAAGAATGATAGGAGTATTTGCATTACTAGACCAGATAAAGGTAGGGGTATAGTGGTTTTGGACAAGTTAGAGTATGTGCAAAAGGTTGAAAGGTTGTTAGAAGACCCCTCTAAATTTACGTTGGTTGATATAGACCCTTTCTCGTATATTTTGAAATGTGAGGATAAACTGAATAGAGTTTTAAGAAGTCTGAAAGACTCTCTTTTTGATTATACTAAATTACTTGCAACTGGCTCTAAGCCAGGCATCTTATATGGGTTACCTAAAGTTCATAAAACAGGTATACCGATTCGTCCTATTTTATCAGCGATTGGCACTTTTAATTATAAACTGGCAAAGTTTCTGGTTCCATTATTAGAACCATTAACGCATAATGAATTTACTGTGAGAAATTCTCAGGATTTTGTAAAAGAACTTTCCTCTTTAAATTTTGAGTTCCCAACTATAATGGCCAGTTTCGATGTTGAATCACTTTTTACTAATATTCCTTTGTTGGAAACCATTGACATCTGTGTAAGTCAATTATTTGCTGACACTAACTTAGTGTCTGGATTTTGTAGTAAAATATTCAGACGGTTGTTAGAAATAGCAGTTAAAGACTCCATCTTTATGTTTAATAATAAATATTATAAACAAATTGATGGAGTAGCAATGGGGTCTCCTTTAGGTCCTGCACTGGCTAATGCTTTTTTGAGTTTTCATGAAATAAATTGGCTTGATAATTGTCCTTCGGCCTTTAAACCAGTCTTGTACAGGAGATATGTAGATGACACTTTTTTGTTATTTAAGGACCAATGTCATATTGAGAAATTTAGAGAGTATCTTAATGCACAACATAGTAATATACGTTTTACTGCAGAGTGTGAAGTTGATAATTCATTGTCGTTTCTTGATGTAAAAGTGAATAACCTTAATGGGTTCAACACTAATGTTTTTAGGAAACCAACCTTTACTGGTTTAGGTTTAAATTTTAATTCTTTTGTTCCTGATATTTTTAAGAAAAATGCAATTAACACTCTACTGAATAGGGCCTTTGTTTTATGTTCTAATTGGAATAACTTTGATCAAGAAATTAATTTTCTTGTGAAATTTTTTTTCAAATAATGGTTATCCTTTGCATATGGTTTATACCTTTATAAGGAATTTCTTAAATAAGAAGTTTCACCCATCGTGTAGGATTACTACAGTGGAAAGGGATCTTAAATATATTAAATTACCATTTTATGGCACTATTAGCTTTTCTGTAAGGAGTCGTTTGAGGAGACTGTTGCAGCAGTGTTATCCTCAAGTAGACTTTAGATTTATTTTTGTCAACACAAATACCATAGGCTCTTATTTTAAATTTAAAGATAAAGTGCCTACCCCCTTGTGCTCAAATGTCGTATATATGTATAATTGTTCCAGCTGTAATGCTGGATATATCGGGAGTTCCATTCGGAACTTTAAGATTAGGATACTTGAGCACCGGGGATTATCTTTTAGGACTGGATTACCATTGTCTAAACCAGCATTTTCGGAGATTAGAAACCATTGTTATGAGTTTGATCATTCTCTGCTGGAATCTGATTTTAAAATTCTGGACACTTGTATGAATGGCCAGTCAGATTTGAGAGTAATGGAATCCTTATATATAAAGGAGCTGCGGCCTCTGTTAAATAGCAACCTTTCAGCTGTTCAATTGTACACTGTATAGTGCACAGTAGGCCCTGTAATTTGATTTATAGTTCATTTTGGTAGTTTAATTTTATTATAATTTTGTTTAGTTTACCATGTCTTTGCCCTTTCTTACTTATTTCAAGTCTTGACATTGTACATTAATATAATCTTTTATTTAGGATATATAATACATTTTTTGGTATTTAATTTTATTTAATATTTGAGTTTTTTATAAGATTTTGGTTAGTACTTTATAATTGTCGTTTATTCTGTTTGTATTTTACATACATTTTTTGTAGATTTGTAGTCATTATATAAATATTTGTTATAGTGTTTAGTATCTATGTGTTAGGTATCAAGTTTCACTTCTGATCACTTCACGTAAGTTTAATAGAATGGTTTGTTTTAGTAGTTATAAAATTCATCTTGTAGTTTAATGGATTTTTAAATTAGCTTTAATATATGTGACAGTTAATAAGTTTTATTTGTATTGATCACTTTAAGTGCGCTTAAGTGTTTTGTTTTTTAAGCATTTTCCTTTCTTTGATAGGCAATTATATTCAGTATGAGTTCTTTGTTTACCAGCTATTTGATTGTGATTTCTGTTTTTTCTTTTAGATCTGATGATGAATACGAGAAGTATTCGAAACGTTATGCATTTTAAAGTAAAGAATCTGAAACAAGATGTTCAGTATATCCCTGGTTTTCCTATTCATCTTATATATATATATATATATATATATATATATATATATATATATATATATATATATATATATATATATATATATATATATATATATATATATATATATATATTATATATATATATATCTACGTTAATTTTAACTCCAATAAAAAAAATTGACCTCATACATAATGAAATGGGTAGCTTTATCATTTCATAAGAAAAAAATAAGAAAAAATATATTAATTCAGGAAAACTTGGCTTATTAGGCAAATCGGGCCTTGCATAGTAGGCCGAGAAGTGCATTCTGGCTACTAGGTACGACATATATATATATATATATATATATATATATATATATATATATATATATATATATATATATGTACCACTATCAATTAATTTATTTAATTTATTTTAAAGCGATTTTTTTCGGGAAATATTCTCTCTGGAATATTTAAGTATTACCAGATGTGTTGTACAAGGTGTCAAAAGTCCTCACAGTATTCTCCTCTGACGATAGTCGTGAAGTTGGTAATGTTGGCGCGGGGGCTCCTGTGTCCATTAACACAGGAGGTCGTTACAGGTGAGTGACGGCTGCTGAATCACTGCTAAATTTCAAGCTTAGTACAGAAACTTCTATAATGATAATCTACTCTGGAAGAACTTGTTTCATTCGGAAAGAAAAGGTGTAGTTCACGAACCAGCAAACAGTTTATCATTTGACCATGGATAATTTCTTAGTATAGGATTTTCTGTTGCACACATCACGTTAGTGTGATTATTCTGTGTATTAATAAACGGTGTTATCATGGTTTTATCCCAAATATCCCGGTCTTGGCGAGGTATTCAGAAAATTCTACACGAATACAAGGAGCAACTCATTGGTTTACTGACGAGTGTGTTTAATTAATCAGTCGGAACTGGTGTTGTTCCTGTTGCACAGAGCATAGAGCTGGCGTGGTCGTAATATTGAAGAAAGAGGAATAAAACTCGTGCTTGACATCTATAGGAGGAGAGAAGGAAGGTTCCTGGAAACAATAACTGCAGGTGCAATCAGATAACACTCAGAAAAATTACAGTTGATAACAAAAGGTTCCCAGCACACATTCACAAGAGTCATTCCGGTCGCTCTAATTTACTGGCCTTTGAGCAGTAATAGAGGACAACGATAGTTAGACCCAACTTGGTATAAGCTTGATTGTTTTGATTGGCGTATTAATAAATGGGTACAAATGCAGAAGAGGAGTCACAATAACGTGGCTGAAATATGTTGACCAAACCACTCACTAGAAATTTAAGGGACGACGACGTTTCGGTTCGTCTTGGGACCATTCTCAAATCAATCAAAGGCTAACAATCGACTTGAGAATGGTCCGAATGGACCGAAACGTCAGCGTCCCTTCACTTTCTAGTGTGTAGTTTGGTCAACAATGGGTACAAATATTTCATGCGAAATACAGAGGAACTTTTCCTATGAAGACAGATTGAAGCGTTTCAGTTTCCACTCACTTGAGAGTCGCCCGACAGGAGCGTAATATACTCGAAGTTTTCAATTGGCTTAGGGACATAAACAAGGACTCTATAGACAGTCTCTGTCACTGTCGGAACACAGTTACAGCCCCGCTCCTGTGCCTGGTAAGTTCACTACGGGCTCACCATACCCCGTGCTACTTATAACTTTTTGTTCCGAACAGCTGAATCTAAAACAACAACAACAGCTGTCGGAAGACCTCATAACGATTTCAATTAGAAGGTAAACTGGCATTCTAAGCTACCTATTACCGATAACCTGCACGTTATCTATGATAACTTACGCGTTATATTCGATAACCTAGGCGTTATCTACGATAATCGTACAATTTGAACTCTGGTATCGTGAAAGTGACCTAAATTCAAACAAATATAATCCCAGATATAAGTGTACAAACCTGTTTTAAACGAATAAATAATACCGTACACTTGTAAGATATTAATTAAAAAAAAAAAACAGTGGGATAGGTTATTCGAACGCTTCTGCTTAGACAAAAAAAAAATGAAATATAACACTCGTCTAATTGTGAATGATGAATGTAATGTGTGCATCAAAAATCAGTTAGTTTAATCAACAGAGCAATTCAGTGAGACAGAAACAATGGAGTGAATGCATGTGCTTCCCTTTCCCTCCATCCCTTGTGCATCTGCCTGGGGGTAAAAAGCCAATCTCATCTCTTGTGTATGACTTGACATAAGAGGTAAAGCCAGGTTTGTTGACCGTAAAGCTGATGATGGGAGGAGTGGAAAGGTTGCGTGTTGTTGCACACTGACGCTTGTGGTGGTGGTTGTTGTTGGTGCAACTAGATTGC
>NW_025563309.1:0-25662 GCF_020424385.1 Procambarus clarkii
CTTCCATTTGTCACAAATTTGTTCACCTCATCCAAAACTGTTGCACCATATCACCTCACCCAAGTGCGAGTATATGTAAGACGGATAAGCTGTTTAGTGTTAGTATATGTAAAACTCTTTGTTTCCAGGTTACAGTTGTGTGTAAACTAAAGTCTTTGAGAATGTAATAAGTTATTACGAAACTCGTTCAAGCGTCGCATCAGACTAGAAATAAAAATTAATTTTGGAGAATTGATTTTTCAATTACCATCGACAGTAAAAAGAAACATAAGAAATATTGAGGAAATTCGTGTTAGAATTATTAATATCACTTTTTCGGTCATATATATATATATATATATATATATATATATATATATATATATATATATATATATATATATATATATATATAATGTGTGTATGGAAAAGTGTTGATGAAATTGAAATGACGTAGATATGGGTCGCTTTCATGCCAGCGAGAGTACTGTAAGCCCATTCCTTATTTTTGAGTTCTTTTCCAGACTCTATTTTTGGGGCGAATACCAGGGAAATGTGAAGCATACATTGTGTCTCACTATCGTGCCTACTGTGGTAGGAGAAAGGGAAAGGAATTGAGGAAGGAAGAGTGGCAAAGGAGAGAGACAATGTTTGGAGAGGAAAGATAAGGAAAGTTTATGGTGAGGAGAGAGGGAACTTTTATGGTGAGCAAGGGGCAAGTGTCTGGCGAGGAGAGGCCAGGGAGCAAATACACTTATTATTATATTACGCGTCCAGTCTTACCTGGGACGCGGTCGGGTCAAGATACCTGCTCCGCACCTTCCCCCCCCCACCCCCCATGCTGGGTACTGAGATGGAGACTCAGTCACCAGAAGACATGGCTACTTCTCACGGCGTTATTAACATGGACTCTGAAAGCAGCCAGTCAGACGAGGAGGGCGTGTTTCAAGAAGTTCTGACAAGGAATAAGAAGAAACGAAGAAGACAGGAGGCAAGGCGTAGTGTGGACAGTAATACACTTAACGGAAACGATAAAAGAATGAAGAACGACGCCGAGACTGATGCAGACAAACGGACGGAACGATGTCAGGAAGGTGAGGATCAGCGGAGATGGAGGCTTCTCTTCCCTGCCTCATGCACGCTGGCCTATCATCAGAAGCTGCTGTGGACCGTCAAACTCGGAAGAGAACACCGCAAGTTCGAGCCCCTGCTGAAGGAAGGTGTAAACAGACCTTACTTAACGGTAGGTTCTATGGAGGCAGTGGAGTATCTTACCCAGCAAGGATACGATGGAATTCTTATGGAAATACCGGAGGGGAACGAGAAGCTGACGAAGGTAATTATCTATAAATACCCTCAGATTCTGGACCCCGAGTTTATACTCGACGACCAACGATTTGTGTGGGCCAAGCGTCACCTTATTAAAGGTGAAGCTAGGAGTCAGGTGGTGGCTCTAGTGAGAGGTGACGTACCCGAAAAAGTGTTCATCACCGGGGCTGGCTACAGGCATGTAGCAAAGTATGTGGAAGAGCCCATAATATGCCTGAAATGCTGCAGATGGGGGCATAAATCCTGGAGATGTCAAAATGATCCACGATGTCGTTTCTGCGGAAAGTCTCACCTCTCTACTGTGTGTAGAAACAGACTGAATCTGGGTGAGAAAATAGTTCCCAGATGCTGCAACTGTGGAGGTGTTCACAATGCGAGCTCGGCTGTGTGTAGCAAGAGGCCGAGTATGGCTGTTCTCCGGCCGGTGAATGTTACAGAGCAAGCAAGAGCTCTTACCCAGACACCGGGAGCACAGCAAAACAGTCTGCCCCAAACAGTGCCAGTGAACCGGACGAATGCGTGGGTAAAGGAGTCACCTTTACTTAGGCAGGCTCCAGCAACAAGCAGCCACGCCACCACTCAGGACTCCGGCAGTGACAGTGTAACGGTGAGTGAAGTGGCTACTGTGGCTCAGAGAGAGGGTCATAATAATATGGTCAAGGAAGTGTGGGCTGAACTTAAAAAAGTTGGTGAGTTCCTCCAAAATCTGGGGCAGAGAATCGAGTCCATCGAGGCTAAATTAAACGTTCAGGAGGTCAAGGAAAATCACAAAACGGTGAAGGATAATCAGGATATAGTGGTTGAGGACAAAGATGAAATATTGAGTGATGAAATGAAGGAAAGTGAAGTGTGTGTGAATGATGGTAGTCGTAGTGAAAGGAAGAACCCTATAATTACACATAAAATGAAGGAATCATTTGGGCCAATAATGGACATCTCAGGGCTGAAAAAATCTCTTGAGAATCGCAATGTCGCTTTTACTGGTGAACTTGGGAGGAGGTGGGAGATGTTATACAAGGTATGGCTATCATTTAGTGAACTTATTGGGGATGACTTAGGCAATGAATTGATTAATAATGGATCACCCTAGACTGAAAGTGTTGTCATGGAATGTTAATGGTTTGAGAAACAGGGTTACAGATGTTCATTGTTATGTGATGGGAAATGATATTGATGTTGTAGCTCTCCAGGAGACAGGGGATAGGAATGAAGGATTATTGAAATTAAATGGCTATAAAGGGTTTCACCTCTTCGCTGCAAATAACATCAGAGGCACGTCGATTTATGTTAAGAACTCCATACCAGCAGAGTTAGTAGAACCGCCATCAAAAACGCAAGGTATAGAGAGTGTTTGTGTTAAATTATCATTAAGGGAAGGGGAATTTATTGTAGTTAATTTGTATGTATCCAGGAACTGCTTCGACGCTAACTATTTACCTGACTGCATTTATACTAATCCTTCACTGGTCATTGGGGACCTTAATGCTCGGCACACAAGCCTTGGGACAGTGGGTAGTATTAATGCTAATGGGGTCAAGTGGTTACAGTTTCTACAAGATCATCCAGATACCTGTCTATTGGGAAACAATGAACCAACTCACATCAGGGGAGGACGGCTTGACTATGCCTGCGTTTTAAACTCTCAGGGGATTATGGGGGAGGCTCGGGTTGTTCGGGAACTACTTAGTGACCACTTTGCCTTGAACGTTGAATTACCACTGGGGAAAAAACAAGTCCACTTTCAAAGGAAAAGGCTAAATATTAAGAAAGATATGAAAAATTATTTTATTCAAAATATGGGAGATTGGTATCAACATTACACGCCGCTCTGCGTTGATAGTTTTTACGAGGACATGGTCGTGAACATAGAGAAATTAGTACAGAGGGAAAATAACGGGGGCAGGGGAAGCAAGACGCACGGACCTAAGAAATTTAAATATTCCAATGATCAGCAAGTCAAGGGATGGGAGAGAATGCTACGGGGTGCGCATAAAGCATGGTTAAAAAATGGAAGGAGGGATGAAGAGAAAAATACAATGTTGGAAGTGGCTAGGGAATGCAGTCAGGTGAGGAAGGAGGCGCGGGACAGATACTGGCAAGACTTTGCTCAGGCCATTGGTAATACTAAGAACCTTAAAGACATATGGAGAGCAGTAAATAAAGTCAGGGGTTGTAAGACTAAATTCATTGCTCACTCAGATCCAGGGAAAGTTGCTAATGAGTTAGTAGATAAATGGGCAAGTGCTGCTGGTATGGAGTCCTTACCTGCAGACACGAGAGTCACCATTGAGTCATGGGAAAATATTAGAAATGGAGTAACTTTATGTGCCTTAAATACAAGATCTATAGCATGCACTGAGATAACCCACGATGAGCTACTGGATGCTATAAAAAGTGGCAGCTCCACTGCTCCGGGAAAAGATGGAGTAACGTATGACATACTTAATTATTTAGCCGGTATGAAACCTAATCCCTTACTTGATTTGTTTAATATGAGTTATAGAGAGGGAAAGTTACCAAGAAAATGGAAAGAGGCTGTCATCATTCCTATCCCTAAGTCAAACGGAGGCTACAGACCTGTCTCCTTAATATCCTGCTTTTGTAAAATGATGGAAAGGATTTTGTTAAATAGGCTACTCTACCTTGTAGGTGATAACATGTCCAATAATCTCTTTGGTTTTATCAAAGGCAAAAGTACTGCGGATTGTCTCTTAAAGTGTTTGTCTAATGTGGATGTCAATTGTAGAGTTTTTGTTGATCTACAAGGAGCGTTTGATAAAGCCAATGGGGAAGTAATCTTATACGAATTAGCCAATCTGGGAATAACAGGGAGATTGCTACACTGGATAAGGGATTACCTGCAAGGCAGAAAAGGTCAGGTGTATTACCAGGGATACATGTCTGAGGAACGGAGGTTTCAGTTAGGTACCCCACAAGGGGGAGTATTAAGTCCCACCTTATTCAATGTATTAATGAACAGATTAGCATCAGAGATGTATCCTCCAGGGGTCACGACGATCATATATGCTGATGACATTCTTATACAAGGCACTTCTGGGAACAAAATTCAAGATGCTCTTAACATACTTGGTACAACCTGTCACAAGTTAGGCTTAGTTATAAATGCAGATAAAACCAAATACGAGTATAGGAAACGAAGAAATATAACACTTACTCTAAATGGTGTGGAACTGAGCCGTGTACAGAAGTACAAGTATCTGGGCATGTATGTTGGATACACATGTGAGAGTAAAAATGCTGAAATAAATCATATCAGCACCTTATGTAAAGCCCGTCTGCATCCTCTAAAAGCACTGGCTTTTTCTGGTAAAGGTGTTGGGGTACCTATCTTGCGGATGTTATACATAAGCACTGTTCGATCCCTGATAGACTACGCAGCACCCGTATTGTCTTACACAGGCCAAGGCAGAATTAAAAAAATAGAGCTGATACAGAACGAGGCTATGAGGATTATTCTTGGATGTCAAAGAAATGCAATGATTGAAATAATGAGAATGGAATTAAATTTACAGAGTGTGTGTGATAGAGTCCGTGACATTAACACTAGAGTATCTATTCGTTTCATGCGGAGAAAAGGAGGGGATAAGCTGTTTGAGAGCGTTCAGACCTGCTTGAGTGACGTACACACTTCCAGGAAACTGAGGGAGACTCGCTATACGAGAGGATTAGCTCATGACCTCAGGGAATACGACGTACTTGACTGCTGTAAACCCTCTCGAAAGTGTAATATGTCTGCTCCCTGGAAAGTACAGAAAATAGACGTCGAAATTGTACCCCTCAAGGTGAAAAAGATTCATCATGAACCGGGACAATTACGGTGTTTGTATGGAAGCATGATATCTCGGTTACCAAGAGGCAACAGTTTACATGTATATTGCGACGGGTCGGTGGCGGAGGATGGCAGGGCAGGGTGTGGTGTCCTAATAAGGGATTATACGGAGTTTGGGACTGTGGACAGGATAATTGAACTCCGGCTTAGTAATTATATATCATCCACACAAGCTGAACTGCAGGCCATTCTGGCGTGTTTGGAGGAAGTACGTCATGACGACAAAAATGTTTTTGTATTTGTCGATAGCCGAGGAGCACTGGAGTCCTTAAACAGTAGAAACCCAGTCTTCATGTCTATAGTGGAGGACTGTAAGAGAAGAATAACTGAGATACAGCTGAAAGGTTATAGTGTGAAATTCATGTGGATTCCATCTCATGTTGGAATAGTGCTTAACGAGGTGGCGGATGACTTGGCCAAACGTGCCACATCAAAACCACAAGTTGACATCGAATGTGAATTCACAATGAGACAAATAAGAAGCAAAATCAGAAATATTCAGGCACAGGCGGGAGTGGAGAGGAGAGAGATAATGTATGAGAGTAGTCAAACCATGCAACACTACATGTATGTGAGTCAAAACACCCATTTCACTTATGGTAAAAGGAGAAATGCTTGGAGTGACTCTGTGTACATGCGGCTCAGGCTTGGGTACAAATATTACTGGGAATATGGGATAGATGTTCATGGTAATGACACGAAGTGTAAACTATGTGGTATGTTAAGGTCTCACACCCTTGCCCATTATATTCTTGATTGTCCGTTGATTAGTGTATATAGAAACACTGAGATAAGGACTGTTCCTGAACAAATAGCCTGGATGTGTCACAACGGAAAGGTTGATGATATTCTTGAGAGATATAAGAATTTTGCACCAAGATTGTAATATTTTGTTGAATTATCTGCAGGTGTCTTGCAAATTGTCTATACAGTATACCTAGGTCATAAAAGTATTTGTGTGTACGTCTGATACCATACTCCTTGTGAGGGAGGAAATGTATATTTTTACCTCTCAGAATGTTTGGTAATATGTTTATTTGTGATGTGTGTATATGTATATATTAACACGATGTACTGAATGGGGTGAGAATAGCTTGAGCTACCTCATCCCTTTGTGTGTATTTTACCTCAATAAACTTATTTCAATTTCAATACACTTATTATATATTTTATTTATATATAATAAAATGCACTTATTATATCAACTTTTTTGTGAGAGAGAGAGAGAGAGAGAGAGAGAGAGAGAGAGAGGGAGAGGGAGAGAGGTAGGGAGAAGGAGAGAGAAGAGCTGACTAATATCTTAGTGGAAGAGTGCGGGGCAAAACAAAAATAGTTGGCTGGAGAAGTGTGAGCCATTAGGATGATTTACGGCTCAGGGGTGAAGGCTTCTCCGTGGCTGTGGGCAAGCGCGTGTCCCTCCAACATGGGTTTCGTGTCCTGAAGTCAGCCTCTGAATCTGTCGGTCAGGAGTATCTTGAGAGGATTTCGGGGCTTAGTATCGCCGCGGCCCGGTCCTCGACCAGGCTTCCACCCCAAGGAAGCAGCCCGTGACAGCTGACTAACTCCCAGGTTCCTATTTACTGCAAGCTATCAGGGTGAAAAAACTCTGCCCATTGTTTCTCGCCGGCGCCCGGGATCGAACCTGGGACCACAGGATCACGCGTTCAGTGTTCTGTCCGCTCAGCCACCGGCTCCCCTTTCTCCCCCCCCCCCAGTCTGCATTGTTTGTTCACGCTCGGTTTCATCCGGCCAACTGTTGTGCATTTGACAATTTCTTTGTTACACAATCAATTACATTCATTCTCTTCATTATGTTATGATGTACACTGTGCCATGTTGTTTTCAAGTTAGCATTCTAGTGTTGTACAAGTCAGCACTTGCCCAGTCTCCTGTACTGCAGTAGATACTTGAAACTAGCGACGTAAACATGACCCAATTTCTAACTTAATGCTAAACATTTTAACTAAATTTTTGTACATGAAGGTATCAAGCAGATGGGCTTTTAATTAAATAAATCAGTCTTGTTTCCCTGGAGCCGATGACCCTTTACGTTAGTAGTATCGGCATCTCTCGCCAGGCGTCGCTCAATTTAACTGCCACCAATCATCAAGAGTATAAATAATTACCTGCGTGTAATACGTGACGTCAATTTAAAATAAATAAAATAAAAAGCAGCACAATCATTCAAATATTCTAACTATACGGTGTGTACTTACCTAGTTGTACTCACCAAGTTGTGCTTGCGAGGGTTGAGCTTCGGTTCTTTGGTCCCGTCTGTCAACTGGTGTACAGATTCCTGAGCCTACTCGGCTCTATCATATCTACATTTGAAACTGTGTATGGAGTCAGCCTCCACCACATCACTGCCTAGTGCATTCCATTTGTCAACCACTCTAACATTAAAAAAGTTCTTTCTAATATCTCTTGGTGTCTGTGTGTGTGTGTGTAAAAAATAAATAGTAGTTAGTAACAGTTGATTGATTGACAGTTGAGAGGCGGGCCGAAAGAGCAGAGCTTAACCCCCGCAAGAACAACTAGGTGAATACACACACACACACACACACACACACACACACACACACACACACACACACACACACACACACACACACACACACACACACAGGATTAAGGCACTGAACTACAGGATTAACTTGCATACCATGCAAGGTGATGGAGAAGATTGTGAGAAAAAACCGAGTAACACATCTGGAGAGAAGAGACTTCGTGACAACCCATCAACATGGGTTCATGGAGGGTAAATCTTGCCTTACAGGCTTAATAGAATTCAACGATCAGGTGACAAAGATTAAGCAAGAAAGAGAAGGATGGGCGGACTGCATTTTTTTGGACTGTCGGAAAGCCTTTTACACAGTACCCCATAAAAGGCGGATGCATAAGCTGGAGTAACTGGTAGGGCGCTGCAGTGGATAAGGGAGTACCTAAGCAATAGGAAGTAGAGTTACAGTGAGGGGTGAGACCTCAGATTGGCGTGAAGTCATCAGTGGAGTCCCACAGGGCTCTGTACTCGGACCTATCCTGTTTCTGATATACGTAAATGATCTCCCAGAGGGTATAGACTCGTTCCTCTCAATGTTTGCTGACGACGCCAAAATTATGAGAAGGATTAAGACAGAGGAGGACAGCTTGAGGCTTCAAGAAGACCTGGACAAGCTGCAGGAATGGTCGAACAAATGGTTGTTAAGAGTTTAACCCAAGCAAATGTAATGTAATGAAGATAGGGGTAGGGAGCAGGAGACCAGATACAAGGTATCATCTGGGAGATGAAATACTTTAAGAGTCAGAGAGAGAGAGAAAGACCTGGGGGTTGATATCACGCCAGACCTGTCCCCTGAAGCTCATATCAAGAGGATAACATCAGTGGCATATGCCAGGTTGGCTAACATAAGAACGGTCTTTAGAAATTTGTGTAAGGAATCTTTCAGAACTTTGTATATTACATATGTCAGACCAATCCTGGAGTATGCGGCTCCAGCATGGAATCCATATCTAGTCAAGCATAAGACTAAATTGGAAAAGGTTCAAAGGTTAGCTACCAGACTAGTACCCGAGCTGAGAGGTATGAGCTACGAGGAGAGACTATGGGAATTAAACCTCACTTCGTTGGAAGACAGAAGAGTTAGGGGGGACATGATCACCACCTTGATCACCATGATCACATCCAAGATTCTCAATGGAATCGATAGGGTAGATAAAGACAGGCTATTTAACACAAGGGGCACACACACAAGGGGACACAGGTGGAAACTGAGTGCCCAAATGAGCCACAGAAATAATAGAAAGAACTTTTTTAGTGTCAGAGTGGTTGACAAATGGAATGCATTAGGAAGTAATGAGGTGGAGGCTGACTCCATACACAGTTTCAAGTGTAGATATGATAGAGCCCAATAGGCTCAGGAACCTGTACACCTGTTGATTGGCGGTTGAGAGGCGGGACCAAAGAGTCAGAACTCAACCCCTGCAAGCACAATTAGGCGAGTACACACACACACACACACACACACACACACACACACACACACACACACACACTCACACTCACACTCACACTCACACTCACACACACACACACACACACACACACTGTGTGTATTGGGGAGGGTAACAAGTGAGAAATATAATGAAGAGGCTACATACGTCCGTCTTTGTTTTGCAACCCCCAGAATACATCTCTCATTACCCGTTGCTCAGGAGAAAAGTGGCTGGCCCAGGGGAAGAGAACGCGAGGCACCTAAACTTGTTTGCGCGCGTGTGTTTGCACTGCTGCCAGAAGCAAACGTCAGAAACATGTGGTTTGGCTCATAATGCTTCCTACACATTTGTGCTCTTAAATAATCCTTGGCTCTCAGGTAGCCACGACCTACATTGTGTCACTGCTCTTGAATAAGTATTTGTGGAGGCGATGAACATGTGTGTGGCAAGAGTTGGTCTCAAGTTTTCACTACCTGGGAGGGATTAATTAGCAGGTTGGTCGTGAGGCACATCAAGCAACGGTTGGTATCAACATGTTAGTGTGTTGAGATCATTTCAGAACGGAGGCTGGTAAGACGTTCTCGGCTCAGTTCTAGACGCTCAGCATTTCATGCTGAGCGTCTACAGCTGAATTAAACTATAACGTAATTAATAATAATATAACTACTAATACCAGAGTATGATAAAGCTTGACAATACTAATAGAAAATTCATTATAGTAATACAAAATGTGATTATAATAATACCAATACAAAATATAATAATAATAATAACAATGCACAATGAAATCACATTAACGTGACGTATAAATGAGAAAATCAGTAGAAGCCGTGAGGAGGAATCGAACCTGCACTCGGGGGTACTCTCAAGCACGCCCCTTAGACCACTACACCACGACATGGTTAAAGCAATGCAAGCTACGGATTTTAGCATTGATACATGACGTTACTGCCTTTGACGAGGAGCGTTGGAGGTGAACTCCTGGACCACAGCCAGAGGGCATGGGGGACACCCCCTGAAAACCCCACCACTTGGCTTCAGGTAAAGCCTCACCACCACCTAGAGGATTCAGTCGAAGGTCAGGTTGTATTGCTTTTGACCATATCGTGGTGTAGTGGTCTAAGGCGCGTGCTTGAGAGTACCCAAAGTGCAGGTTCGAATCTCCCTCGTGGCTCCTGATTTTTTCACAAAATATAATGAAAGACAATATAATAATAACATAATAATAATAGTGAAGGATACGGATGTTTGGGAATACAAATGTAGCAGAAGTGTAGTGTAGGCTCAGGCGGCCAGGTCGACGACCGGGCCGCGGGGACGCTAAGCCCCGGAAGCACCTCAAGGTAAGGTAGGCTGTATGAGGCCCGTGTTGGTGTGAGGGAGGAGGGGAGGAGGGCAGGGGACAGGGTGCAGGGTGTGGGGCCGGGGCAGAGTAATACGCTGGCCATTGATATCGATGCAAGGGGGGAGAGGGGAAGAGGTGTAATAGTACAGGACTGCTAGTCTCCCTGGCGGGGGAGAAGCCATGGTATAGGCGGAATATTATGGAGGGCGAGGGAGCTGTAGGCGTGACAGGTTTGTGACGGGAGGGGAGGGCTGGAGGGTGTGTGTGTGTACTCACCTATATGTACTCACCTATATGTGCTTGCAGGATCGAGCATTGACTCTTGGATCCCGCCTTTCTAGCTATCGGTTGTTTACAGCAATGACTCCTGTCCCATTTCCCTATCATACCTAGTTTTAAAAGTATGAATAGTATTTGCTTCCACAACCTGTTCCCCAAGTGCATTCCATTTTTCTACTACTCTCACGCTAAAAGAAAACTTCCTAACATCTCTGTGACTCATCTGAGTTTCCAGTTTCCACCCATGTCCCCTCGTTCTGTTATTATTACGTGTGAACATTTGATCTATTTCCACTTTGTCAATTCCCCTGAGTATTTTATATGTCCCTATCATATCTCCTCTCTCCCTTCTTTTCTCTAGTGTCGTAAGGTTCAGTTCCTTCAGCCGCTCTTCATATCCCATCCCTCGTAGCTCTGGGACAAGCCTCGTCGCAAACCTCTGAACCTTCTCCAGTTTCTTTATGTGTTTCTTCAGGTGGGGGCTCCATGATGGCGCGGCATACTCTAAGACGGGTCTCACGTAGGCAGTGTAAAGCGCCCTAAAAGCTTCCTCATTTAGGTTTCTGAATGAAGTTCTAATTTTCGCCAGTGTAGAGTACGCTGCTGTCGTTATCCTATTTATATGTGCCTCAGGAGTTAGATTAGGTGTCACATCCACTCCCAGGTCTCTTTCTCGAATCGTTACAGGTAGGCTGTTCCCTTCATTGTGTACTGTCCCTTTGGTCTCCTGTCACCTGATCCCATTTCCATAACTTTACATTTACTGGTGTTAAACTCCAGTAGCCATTTCTCTGACCATCTCTGTAGCCTGTTTAAGTCCTCTTGGAGGATCCTACAATCCTCGTCTGTCACAACTCTTCTCATTAATTTTGCGTCATCTGCAAACATTGACATGTATGATTCCACTCCTGTAAACATATCATTTACGTAAATTAGAAAGAGGATTGGTCCCAGCACCGATCCTTGAGGTACTCCACTTGCCTTGGTGTCTTAGTTCCTTGTACCTTAACTACGGTTAATAAGTTACATCAACAATGTAAAGAGACTCACGGCTCTCAGAACTGTAGTGGAGTACAGCCCTAACTAAATACGTTGTTAATATTAGAATAGTAAAAGTTATGTACTTAGCATATATAAGGTCTGATACACTATCATGCATCAGCTTATGATGGGACTAAAGCTTCTGCGTGATAACAAAAGCAACATTGTGTCAGTTGAATTGTTAGAACACATACGAAATGAAACCAGCTAGTCTAAATAGATTCAAAGAACAGCCACTCATATTAAAATGATGGGACTGCACGATGTATATACAGATGAAAGAGTACAGCACTTCCTTCCACCCTGGCAGATAGTACCTTTTGACATCCTGACCCCTGCATACCCCACCAAGAAACTAATCACAAACAACCCTCATGCTCAGCTTGCTGCTAAATTAAGCACCATAGAACACATTCACAATATACAAACTGAAAACAACATCGCACAGACCATATACACTGACGGATCACTCAATACAGCTACAGGGAGGGCAGGAAGTGCTGTTATTGCTCATCAGCCCGATGGCAGCACAATTCAAAGGAATATAAGAATTAGTAACTGGGCATCCACAATGCAAGCTGAGTTGGTAGCAATACTGGTAGCACTCGAAATTATTGACAACACTGAAGTAGACAGCTTAATTATTTCCGACTCCCTTTCCTCACTACTAGCAATAAACAGTTTGCAATCAAGTAATAACGTGCTTGTCTCAGAAGCCAGACATAGATATATAAGCATACTTAGCAAGAGGGTAAATATAAAAATGTTGTGGATTCCTTCTCACATTGGCCTGCAGGAACATGATAAAGTTGACGCCCTTGCTAAGGTTGCAGTAAATAAAGACAGTATTGAACGGAATCTTGAGTTATCAAATAGGTCCCTTAAAAGTGTCATTAGACGAGAACTCCTGGATGAATTTGAAGAAAGTAGAACAGTGCAAACTGGAACTAGCAGGTCCATTGTTTATCACAATGAAATGTGTGAAGTAAAACATGTGTATGGGGCAAGTAACAAAGTCAGTAGACTAACAGATGTTGTCACAGCTCGAATAAGACTTGGCTACAAGTATCTCTGGCAGTTCGGCTTGTATAGGGATCTAGATGAAGTAAAGTGTAAAGTGTGTGGACAAAGACAGGGACACACACTCGAACACTATATCTTGGATTGTAGTAAAATTGAGCCATTTAGAGATAAATCTAAGCTCACGCTGTATGATATGGCAACCTATCTTATTACCAAGGATAAAATACCTGAAATCCTTGCACTGTATCCATATTTCGCTTCCAGTAGATAAACGACATATGAGATTAAGAAACAAGTAGTGTATTGTGAAGACTAATAATAAACAGCAGCTCCCCTATGACTGTAATATCTCCATTGCTCAAACAATTATGTATTAGCGATAAGACCTACCATTAATGTATAATGACTTACTGTAAATATATAGCTCTTGAAATAGAACATTCTCTGTAACTAGCTGACATTGTAACTATAAGGTGTGAAGGATAGATGAAATTGTTTATGTAATAATCTAAGATGAGGTCTGATAAAGACCTTTTGTGTCCTCTGTAATGCTTTTTGCGCTACCGCTCACAGGATGAGTATGGGGTGCACAATAAACTAGCCGCCTTCGGCGGCAACAATCAACTCACTACTTATAACTTACCAACTGCACTACGTGTCCCTGGCTAACCATAGCCCGTGCTTCTTGCCCCGCTCCTGTGCCAGGTAAGTTACGGGCTCACCATAGCCCGTGCTACTTGCCCCGCTCCTGTGCCAGGTAAGTTACGGGGCTCACCATAGCCCGTGCTTCTTGCCCCGCTCCTGTGCCAGGTAAGTTACGGGCTCACCATAGCCCGTGCTACTTGGAACTTGTTCCTTGTAGCTAAATCTAAAACAACAAACGTGTGAGTAGTGGGGTCGGCCCGACAGCCTGGGTCGGGAAGAACAAGTTACCAGACATGCCTCTAGATGGCTCTTGCAGCATGATCAAGAAGTATCAAGTCATGGGTCAAGTTAAGAGAGTCAGAATATAAACTCTGACATGTATAAACATGTCTTGGAAGTTTGTGGTGTAAAAATCCGTCAATGTTAAGATGGATGAGAGTGTACCAAGATGCTGTGGTCATGTTGGACGTGTGGATTATGATAGAGCGGTTAAGAGTGTGTGTGTTTTTAAAAGAATTTGAGGGTACCTGGATTGTACCATGATGGGGTTCAGGGAGTTCCTCTGCTCCCCAAACCCGCCCTGGGACCAGAAGAGAAATGTAAAGACAATGAAGAGACATAGTGGAGTGTCTATGAGGGAGTGGACGATGAAGAGTCGACGAGGGACAGGCTGTGATAGTCTTGAAAGAGGTGTAGTGTTGCTGTGGAAGTAACGTTGCAAATGCTACATATTAAGAAACGTAACAGCTCACAAATATTTACATTTTCTGTGCATTGGGCTGGATAGGTTAGGTGGGTTGCTTGGGTTCGTACGTTTCTGGTTGGGTTAAAAGATTGGATTTTTGTTAGGGAGCGGCAAAGTTAGAATACGGGCTGTTTTTTTTTATTATTATTTTCTATCACACACGTGGCCATACATTTACAATGCTAACCAGCATATATACATTTTCTTCTGTCCTCCATGGTCAGGGTTAGAGATGTGTTAAACATACAGTTCCGGGGTTTATTGAACACTCAACCACAGAAGGTGATTCGGTGCTTTTAAAATGATAAGCTAGAATACGGGCTGGTGGACGATATGCTGTCAGGTGATAGTTCAGCAGCTCCGTGTTCTCTATGGGGAATTGTTCTCGCCCCACGAGAGTAGCAAATGGTAGTATTGGTCAGATTCATAATGATATGAGGGTTCTGACTCTTTTTAAGGATTTAAATTTGAGATATCATAACCCAGTACACTATTAAGATGTAGAGAGCACTATAGTGTGAGTGACTTACACGTACTTACACTACGGTGTGAGTGACTTACACTACGGTGTGAGTGACTTACACGTACTTACACTACGGTGTAAGTGTCTTACACGTACTTACACTACGGTGTAAGTGCCTTACACGCACTTACACTATGGTGTAAGTGCCTTACACGCACTTACACTATGGTGTAAGTGCCTTACACGCACTTACACTACGGTGTGAGTGACTTACACGTACTTACACTACGGTGTGAGTGACTTACACTACGGTGTGAGTGACTTACACTACGGTGTGAGTGACTTACACTACGGTGTGAGTGACTTACACTACGGTGTGAGTGACTTACACTACGGTGTGAGTGACTTACACTACGGTGTGAGTGACTTACACGTACTTACACTACGGTGTAAGTGCCTTACACGCACTTACACTATGGTGTAAGTGCCTTACACGCACTTACACTACGGTGTGAGTGACTTACACGTACTTACACTACGGTGTGAGTGACTTACACTACGGTGTAAGTGCCTTACACGTACTTACACTATGGTGTAAGTGACTTACACGTACTTACACTACGGTGTGAGTGACTTACACTACGGTGTGAGTGACTTACACGTACTTACACTATGGTGTAAGTGACTTACACCTACTTACACTACGGTGTAAGTTACACGTACTTACACTACGGTGTAATTTACTTACACCTACTTACACTACGGTGTAAAGGAGTTCTATTACTGTGTGTGGCGGACGTTGTGACAGTGCACGGTGCTTCTGTGTGAGCAACGCATTGAGGTGATCCTCGTTTGTAAAACACTGGCCTCGGAGCGAGAGGACCTGGGTTGTGATGCTGGGCATCGTTCCTCACCCCCGCCCGCACGCTGTGTCACCCTGCACTACCTGGTCGAGGAGAGCCGGTCGGCCGAGCGGACAGCACGCTGTACTTGTGATCCTGTGGTCCTGGGTTCGATCCCAGGCGCCGGCGAGAAACAATGGGCAGAGTTTCTTTCAACCTATGCCCCTGTTACCTAGCAGTAAAATAGGTACCTGGGTGTTAGTCAGCTGTCACGGGCTGCTTCCTGGGGGTGGAGGCCTGGTCGAGGACCGGGCCGCGGGGACACTAAAAGCCCTGAAATCATCTCAAGATAACCTCAAGATAACCTGGGGCCTAGGTATACAAGGCTTGGTGGGTCGTGTTCTGGGGAAACTTGGCGCTGAACGACCTTAACTAACTTAACCAACCTCGCTCGAATCCTTAAACTCCTGCATAAAAAAACACACCGCTTATTTGTCAACCAATTATGTTTCTTTATAATGTATATGACGGGTTGACAGCTGGGTGGACAACACTTCGGATTCTGAGTCCTGAGATTCCGGGTTCGATCCCCGGTGGAGGCGGAGACAAATGGACAAAAAGTTTCTTTCACCCTGATGCTCTTGTTACCTAGCAGTAAATAGGTACCTGGGAGATACAGCTGCTACAGGCTGCTTCCTGGGGGGGGGGGGGTGTAATAAAAAGAGGCGTGGTCGAGGACCGGGCCGCGGCGACGCTAAGCCCTGAAATCATCTCAAGATAACCTCAAGATATATTAGTCCCTTTTCGTTTTTGTAATGTGTCAAGTGTAAATAAGTACATTGAGGTTCAAGTTCAAGTATGTTTATTGAGACAAGAAAGAAATACATCTGAAAGGGCTAGAGTAGCTTAGGCTATTTCTACCCGCCTACATTGAGGTAGAGTGACCGTGTCAGTGGACGGGGCCCAGGTGACCTCGCGAGTGTCCTCTCAAGATGCTCAGGTCTCCTGGTGGTGGCTGTAGTGCTGAACGTTAGTGTGGGCGCCACCATGCGCCCTCCAGCTGCACGATATAAATGGTTGGTGTCACCCATCATTGCCACCCAAGGACAGGTACATCTTACTCTCTGCTTCCCCATCTTCACTAAAACACACACTCACTCACTCACTCACTCACTCACTCACTCACATAGCGAACCCTCAAACACTTGGGCTGGACGGTAGAGCGACGGTCTCGCTTCATGCATGTAGGTCGGCGTTCAATCCCCGACGGCCCAATTGGTTGGGCACCATTTCTTCCCCCCCCCCCCCCACCCCCCGTCCCATCCCACATAGCGAACAAAATAAAACGAACAAAAATTATATTATTTTTGTCCTACTCCCTGTTTTTGGTGTTTCTTCATATTTTGCCTTATAGCAGTAAATAGCTTAATGACTGGCATCAGAATAAGTTACTCTCGTCTATTCATTTATTTATGATAATGGCAGCTGAAGAAAATCCGACTCGGCGAATTTAAAGCAGCGTAAAATTTAATAGGACTCCTTTGAAAAGAGAAGGGAAGTATCAGGGGAAAGCGCCAAGTCATTAAGACTATATATCACTGGGAAGGGGTCAGGACAGGGTGGGATAGAGGGGGAAGGGGAAGAGAGGAACGGTTCCCAACCATTCGGACGGTCGGGGATTGAACGCCCCAAACGCCGTCCTGCATGAAGCAAGACCGTCGCTTTACCGTCCACCCCCAAATGGTTCTTTGAAACGCAAAACCCTAAGTTTGCTTTATACTTGTCTTGACCCACAGATTATTGTTTTGTAACTTGCAACTTGTCCTGACGTCAGACTGGCAGGGTGACTGCCTGTTTTGTCAACCATTTGCTACTTGCGACCCGCCAGCGCGTATACCTATCACTGGTCAGTACTGATCAGCCATCATTTGACAAACCTGGCATTTTCCTCTTGAAGGAGGACTTTAGCAACCCTGAGTGGCATTCGTGTTGATTTTATGCCTTGGATAAAGATGTTAACGTGTGTGTGTGTGTGTGTGTGTGTGTGTGTGTGTGTGTGTGTGTGTGTACTCACCTAGTTGTACTCACCTAGTTGTGTTTGCGGGGGTTGAGCTCTGGCTCTTTGGTCCCGCCTCTCAACCGTCAATCAACAGGTGTACAGATTCCTGAGCCTATCGGGCTCTGTCATATCTACACTTGAAACTGTGTATGGAGTCAGCCTCCACCACATCACCCCCTAATGCATTCCATTTGTCAACCACTCTGACACTAAAAAAGTTCTTTCTAATATCTCTGTGGCTCATTTGGGCACTCAGTTTCCACCTGTGTCCCCTTGTGCGTGTTCCCCTTGTGTTAAATAGACTGTCTTTATCTACCCTATCAATCCCCTTCAGAATCTTGAATGTGGTGATCATGTCCCCCCTAACTCTTCTGTCTTCCAGCGAAGTGAGGTTTAATTCCCGTAGTCTCTCCTCGTAGCTCATACCTCTCAGCTCGGGTACTAGTCTGGTGGCAAACCTTTGAACCTTTTCCAGTTTAGTCTTATCCTTGACTAGATATGGACTCCATGCTGGGGCTGCATACTCCAGGATTGGCCTGACATATGTGGTATACAAAGTTCTGAATGATTCTTTACACAAGTTTCTGAATGCCGTTCGTATGTTGGCCAGCCTGGCATATGCCGCTGATGTTATCCGCTTGATATGTGCTGCAGGAGACAGGTCTGGCGTGATATCAACCCCCAAGTCTTTTTCCTTCTCTGACTCCTGAAGAATTTCCTCTCCCAGATGATACCTTGTATCTGGCCTCCTGCTCCCTACACCTATCTTCATTACATTACATTTGGTTGGGTTAAACTCTAACAACCATTTGTTCGACCATTCCTTCAGCTTGTCTAGATCTTCTTGAAGCCTCAAACAGTCCTCTTCTGTTTTAATCCTTCTCATAATTTTAGCATCGTCCGCAAACATTGAGAGAAATGAATCGATTTTTGTGTGTGTGTGTGTGTTGAAAGAAACACTTCTCAATGATAAACCTTTATTACAGGCAATGTTCATGTCATTAATAACATACACTGTATACTAATACTTGTAAAACCATCAATGGTCAGTATTTCACATACTGCAAAAAATAATTAGTTTTAATTTCTTGTTAATGCACTGGAAATATTTTTATCAATCATGTCGTGTATGATTCCCAATACTAACAGATTTTGTTTTGTTTTCCAGGTAAAGGCCTCATAGGCGGCAGGTGGTGGAGGGGCCGAGCAGCGCCACCTGCCTGTCCTCGACCATCTGGGGCAGGACATCGACCCGGGCGCTCCTCTGTATGCCCTCATGGTAGATCTTGATACAATAAGCACGCACTCTTACTTCCTCAACTTAGGTTCTTTCTATCTTAAAATATGTATTACGTAAGCTTGCTGAAGAGCCACTCCGGAGAAGACGTTGTGTATGTTGTTGTTTTTAAGATTCAGCTCCTCGGAACTAAACGTTCCAATTACCTCGGGCAATAGGGAGCCCGTCGGTGACTTCCTTGACCTTGTGTAGAATGTCGAGTTGTGTGTTAGAACGTTCGATGACTTGAGACCTGAGCAACGGTGGTCTCAAGTTATGCCAAAAACGACTCTTAACAGGCGTTTGTATACCGTTTATAGGAGATATCAGTCCATTATTGGTATTAGATTTCAAGGTTACCTTCAATTCCTGTGTTGAACTTACGTGTTTTGAAACGATACACTGGTGTACCAGCTTCCAAATTGATGGGAATAAAGGATTTCGTTCGTGATTAAAACTTTGGGTGGTGTTGATGGTAGATTTTCTCCAGTATATATCTTAACTGTTTTAAATGCCTTACTTGCATAGCTGCTCTTTATATATTCCACTAATTGGCCGTCACAAAGTGTTTGATGTCTAGTGGGAGGGGGAGGAAGAGAGAGAGGGAGAGAGAGAGAGAGAGATTAAGTGAGAGAGATTAATTTAGAGGGCGTATCATTGTAAGGAAGACAGGACCTGTTGTTGTCTTTCCCGGCGTCAGTCGCTGTGGCTAGGGTGAGCGACTCTTGGCAAACGGTAAAAATAGTTAAAACAGCTCCAGTGACCAGACGCACACACCCCGACCGTTTATATTAACGTCTTGAAAATGTATTCCGTTTGTCGGATATAATTCGCGAGGGCTGGTAAAGGTTGCATGAAATTTATGTTAATGCGTTGAAGCAGGCGGGTGCTAACCATGCTGAATATTTTCTTTATCTCGGAGAAGGGTCTCGCCCCCCCCCCCCAGGGAAGCTGTGGGGGTCTCGGGCCCCCCATTCCCCAAGGAAGCTGTGGCGGCCCCCCCAGGGAGCAGTTGTGGTCTTGCTCCCTGCCGACTTTACGGCTCCGCTTACACCGTGGAGGATTCGGGGGCCACAACCACGCCTCTGTAAGAGATAATCCGCCAGACATCTTAATTATCTGGTTTGTAATCGCTAGGCGTTCTCTAATCGCGCTGGGATTGATAATTGGAGGCTGGGGAGCGCCTAAATAGATGTCAGCGTGGTTGTGTATTGGCAAGGCAAGTGGTTTCGGATACTGTATAGTAGGGAGTTTGTGTTGACGGGATGAGAGGAGAGGTAGTGTTGTGTAGTGAGGGGAGGGTGGGAAGATGCTGCCTAGTTTCCACCAGGAATAGAGGATTCTCACCACAAACGTTGGGTAAATGTTTGTCCGCGTGTTGGAAGCTTTAGAACAAACGTTTGCGAGGGAATTGTACACAGGTGTTAGGTGTCTTGAGTGAAGACGAGCTTGTAGACACCTGTGTGGCCCGAAGGAGTGTCATGAGAGTATTGATCTCCTCATTTGACTTCGCAAGTATTTATTACCCAGAGTAAATGCTTGCACTCATGGTTCGATGACACGTGTAACTTACCGTGTAACTCAGTAGCTACAAACGTTAAAGGGAAACTTTAATATTTCAAGAAATGTGCATCTATGTCTGGGCGACACTGGCGTAAGTGGGCGCCCCTGGTAACGTTTGCCACTTGGCAAGAGAGCTACAACTGGAAAATAAAGTTCACTCATACCAGCTGTAGTATTTTAATTTACAAATTTAGTTCATAAAAGTGACTAATTATATACAGTGACGGCCATGAAAATGATAAGATGGATTATAAGAACATTGAAAACCATAGACCCCACAGCAATGCTAATACTTTTTAATTCACTGGTGCTCTCCCGTCTTACTAGGGAGCCGGTCGGCCGAGCGGACAGCACGCTGGACTTGTGATCCTGTGGTCCCGGGTTCGATCCCAGACGCCGGCGAGAAACAATGGGCAGAGTTTCTTTCACCCTATGCCCCTGTTACCTAGCAGTAAAATAGGTACCTGGGTGTTAGTCAGCTGTCACGGGCTGCTTCCTGGGGGTGGAGGCCTGGTCGAGGACCGAGCCGCGGGGACACTAAAAAAAGCCCCGAAATCATCTCAAGAAGAAGATACTGCTCACTACTTGCTTTCCCTTTCAGAGTGGGAGAGATCTGTGAATTAGAGGGAATACACCTTACCTTGTGTTGGTTTCGGAGCTTAGCATCCCCACGGCCCGGTCGTTGACCTGGCCTCCTGGTTGCTGGACTGGTCAACCAGGCTGTTGTACGCGGCCGCTCGCAGCCTGACGTATGAGTCACAGCCTGGTTGATCAGGTATCCTTTGGAGGTGCTTGTCAAGTTCTCTCTTGAACACTGTGAGGGGTCGGCCAGTTATACTCCTTATGTGTAGTGGAAGCGTGTTGAACAGTCTTGGGCCTCTGATGTTGATAGAGTTCTCTCTCAGAGTACCTGTTGCAACTCTTCTCTTCAACGGGGGTATTCTGCACATCCTGCCATGCCTCCTGGTCTCATGTGATGTTATGTGTGCAGGTTTGGGACCAGCCCCTCAATTATTTTCCACGTGTAAATTATTATGTATTTCTTCCGCCTGCGCTCAAGAGAATACAGATTTAGGCTCTTTAGTCGGTCCCAGTAGTTTAGATGTTCTACTGAGTGGATTCTAGCATTAAAGGATCATTGCACGCTCTCCAGGTCAGTAATTTCTCCAGCTTTGTAAAGGGCTGTCATTGTGCAGCAGTACTCCACTCTAGAGAGCACTAGCGTCTTGAAAAATATCATCATCCGTACAACATCTCTAGTGTGAAAGGTTCTTGTTATCCAAACTGTCATTTTTCTTGCAGTTGTGACGGCTACTTTATTGTGTTCTTTAAAGGTAAGGTCTTCCGACATGAGTATACCCAAATCCTTTACATTGCCTTTTCGTTCTATGTTATGATTTGACTGCGTTTTGTACGTGGTTTCCGTCTTTATATTTTAATTTTTTTCCGTAGCGCATGAGCTGGAACTTATCTATGTTAAACACCATATTATTTTCTGTAGCCCATAGAAAGACCTGATTTACGTCTGATTGGAGATTTGCCGTGTCCTCTATGTTGTCTACTTTCATAAAAATCTTAGTGTCATCTGGAAAGGATGATATAGTACTGACTCGACCATCAGACCGTACAAAGTGGATTAAGGTCTCCTGTACACTAGTTCCATAGTGCTCCTGGCAGTATGGGTTCGAGTCACTTCTGGGGTGTGAAGTTTTCAGTTGCATATATGCCTGAGGACCATTCAGGCTTGTTCGCATTTATATGTATGTATGTATGTATGTATGTATGTATGTATGTATGTATGTATGTATGTATGAATGTATGTGTATATATATATATATATATATATATATATATATATATATATATATATATATATATATATATATATATATATATATATATATATATATATATATATATATTATATATACATACATACATACATACATATGTACATAAACATACATCTGTCTCTCCTACTTTAACAGGGTGAGATAGCTGATAGAGAAACTAGCGTGTAATTAGTAATTAGTTTAAAAACATCTTAATCACTGATAATCACTGAAGGCGATTAAGATGCTTTTACAAGCTCAGGTTATATAGTTACATCACATACATACATTGTATAATTTATACATTACATGACCAATCTTGGGTACAAGTCAAATATATCATCAAGTGTTCCAGTATTCATATAGTAGTTACTGAGTTCAGCATACCTCAGCGCAGGAGGGCGAAAGTCACTCAATATGGGACATTCTATAATATAATGTTCAAGGGAGTGGATGTTTTCTCTTTCACAAAGTTGACACATTGTGTACTCGAAATTTGGGTTTTGAGAAAGCTTTTGGGTTTTTGAAACATTGGGAAACATTTGGGTTTTGAGAAAGCCAGTGTAAGTGGTTCGGACCATGCAGGTAGAGCGACTGGTGTTGATGGAATGACTGGTGTAGGCTACTTAAACTGTATATGGAATAGCCAATGTAGTAGAAATTGAGCGTAAGTGGCGTGATTATTGCAGGTGCACAGGAGATAAACCTGGTGGTTCACTGGGTGCAGATGTAGCATCCCATGTAAGCCTAATGATCAGTACAAGTGGAGCCGCTTGGTGCAGCTGGGTCGGGTGTTGCAAGTAGTGAAGTCAGGTGGAACGGTCCTTGCAGGTGTGTTGGGCACCGCTCAGAGTGGAGACCACTCAGGTACTCTCCCACTGCTCAAGTGGGAGAGTGGAGACCACTGGGGCTGCCCTATGTGGCAATAAATGAGCAGTATCCTCACTGTCATGTGTAGCAGTGAATATGAGCAGTATCCTCACTGTCCTGTGTAGCAGTGAATATGAGCAGCATCCTCACTGTCCTGTGTGGCAATGAATATGAGCAGTATCTTCATTGTCCTGTGCAGCGGTGAATATGAGCAGCATATTCTCAAGGGAGCCGGTCGGCCGAGCGGACAGCACGCTGGGCTTATGATCCTGTGGTCCCGGGTTCGATCCCGGGCGCCGGCGAGAAACAATGGGGAGAGTTTCTTTCACCCTATATGTTACCTAGCAGTAAAATAGGTACCTGGGTGTTAGTCAACTGTCACGGGCTGATTCCTGGGGGTGGAGGCCTGGTCGAGGGGACACCAAAAAAGCCCCGAAATCATCTAAAGATAACTCAAGATAAGCATCCTTACTGAAAAAGACCTAATTGGGTTATTGCATTAGGCAAAATTGTATAATAATTTTGTCAATAAAGATGCTAATAATAATATAGTTCCTTGAGAAGTTGATTTCTTGTTGACGATTTCGAGAGTTGGTCTGACCTGACCTGTAGCCAGCGTTCCCTGGTGATCAGCTGGTTGGTGTTTATAATGACGACGTCATGACGAGGTCGTGACGTGGCCCGTGCAGCTGACGAGGGCATGGCCCCCGCTGGCCAGGGCGCTCATGGCCCCCACTGGCCAGGCCGCCCATGGCCCCCGCTGGCCAGGCCGCCCATGGCCCCCGCTGGCCAGGCCGCCCATGGCCCCCGCTGGCCAGGCCGCCCATGGCCAGCGGGGCTGGTGTGGAAAACACATTTGAGAAGACACATTATAATTGTTGCTATTAATTAATGGTTGGCTGCCGCGTAAGGTGAGATGACTTGTTAATTTGTCCCTGTTTGTGCGTGTGTAACACCATAACGGTGTTTTGGTTGTGCTTTGTATTTAATATATACATAGAGAGTCAGCCAGACAGGATTTTAAGAGGCACCAGGTTGGTTTTTTTTTTTTTTTTTTTTTTTTTGGAGTAAAGAGGAAGGAGAGGCATAGGTGAAGGGAAGTATAGAAGTGGGAAATACAGTGAGAGGTATGAAAGCAGGCGGGCTGTCCGCCTTGCTGACACGATGTGTGGGTGTTGGCAGCTAAGCTAAGCTGGCTCCCTCTTGTCAGGGAGCTGTGAGTGTGTGAGAGGTTCTTCACATGTGTTTCACCATATATGGATGTCCATAGATGAATACTGTGTAGCATTCATATATACACACTCCGATGCTTCCACACATGTTATTCTGTTTAAGGCAGGTTGTCTGGCCCCAGTAATTAAGAACTCCCACCTCTAGAGTGTTAATGACTACAAACCGACCAGTGGTCAGGTCGTGTGACTTGACCTCGCTTCTGCTAAGCTGATAATAGCCGACGGTTGGTGGTCTCTTTCCATCAAGCAAGCCGCCAGTTAAGGTGTGGCTTGGTAGATGGCCTGAGGCTATCTACTTAGTGGGCGGGGTTTAGCTCCAAGATTTGCAATAAATATCCAGGGAATTGTACATTCGAGAGCATAGCAGAGCATAGCATAGGATCAGCAGACAGCAGCCGAGATAGGCTGCCGGCCGGACTGGGGGAGGGGAGGGGAATGCCTGTCAACTGTAGACCCCCCCCCCCCCCCGCCCTCTATTCTATTTAGGCTCGGTCATGGTGAGTTGAACGTGAAGGTGACTTATTTCGTGTTTCCCAACCTTAAGTTGTGTAATTATCAGGGGCAGACAGCTGTAGTGTCCTCAATGTCTTGTGTAATGGCTCATATTATACAGTAAACCTGACATAGTAGACCTATTAAGTTTGATTGCTTGAATTATGATACTTATCATGTTAAATATAATTGATGAATTTATTGTTTAAATTGCCTTTAATTTTGTTTTCTAGAGCCTTGTGAGTTGAGGCGAGAGAGCCTCTGAGTTACTGATTTTATATGAGTACATGGTTAGAGTTGGTACAGGAACTCCTTGGGTAATTTTGTGATACAGACAAGTTCCATTCCTCGTCGTGTATGTAATGACTTAGGATGGATGGTAGCAGCCCTTTCTACACTTCTACTTATCTACTATCTACCCTCTACTATCTACTCCTCTCTGTGTTCTCAGTCTCTCCCTCCGCCTCTCTTCACACTTTCCCTTTCACGTAACTACTCCTCGCTACTCCCAGACTCCACTCACTCCTTACTCCTCCCTCTTCTCTACCTCCCTCACCCTCATTACTCCAATATTCATTTTTTTCGATACGTTACACGTGCGTGCCAGTCTCTCTCTTCCCCCCCTCCTCTCCCTCCCTCCCTCCCTTTTCCTCTCTCTCTCTCCCCCTCTCCCCCTCTCCTTCTCCCCCTCTCCCTCTCCCCCCCTCTCCCCTCCCCCTCTCCCTTTCCCCCCTCTCCCTTTCCCCTCTCTCCCTTTCCCCCTCTCCCTTTCCCCCCTCTCCCTCTCCCCCTCTCCCTCTCCCC
>NW_025563311.1:0-47653 GCF_020424385.1 Procambarus clarkii
CTGCCTTTAAAGGAGCCGTTGAGTGTAACCATGGATTGTCAATGAGTAATCTGAGAGCAGCAGTACACCGAGAACTTCAACAAGATCTTGTAGATCTGAGGCAAATTGAAATTGACACCAGTAAGTCCATCTATCCTCATACTATCATGCAAGAGGAGCCACACATCTATGGATCATCCAATAAAATCAGCAGAGTTCTAGATGTTACTACTGCTCGGCTTAGACTCGGTTACAAGTATCTCTGGGAATTCTCATTATCTGCTGATGTAGACCTGACCAAATGTAAACTGTGTCAACAAAATTATTCGCACACCCTCCGTCACTATGTGATGGAGTGCGAAAAGATACGTGAATTTAGAGACAATTCTATAACCAATGTTCCAGCGATGTGTAAATATTTCATTCAAAATGATCTGCTTCCAGAAATTTTAGCCAAATATCCCCAGTTTGCTAACTGTAGGTAGTAACTGAGTGATTGTAACCTATCCACCGCAGCCCACTGGATGGGGGGCGGTGTGCAGGACAAACATATAAATTGTGACACTAGCTCTCCACATATGTCAGTTGCTTAATTTAATACCTGTACTTGAGGTTGATCTCGAACCCATTGTTGATGTGACGACTTATATTGAATTTTGTAACTAGCTCATCAAGATTGTAACTTGCTTAGCTAAATGAATTGTGGGGTTCAGTCCCTGAGCCCATTATGTGCCTCTGTAACCCTTTCCACTACCGCCCACAAGATGGGTATGGGGTGCATAATAAATGAACTAAACTAAAAAAAACTATTGTTATTAATGATTCTAGTTAATTTTTTACATTCCTAAGTTCCCATTAAGTTTTTATTACTTAAATTACCATTAAGTTTATATTACTTTAGAATTTTTATTCTACTTTTTCTTTGTAACCCAGGTTGCCTAGCCCAATCACTATTGCTCCATTGTGCTCTTTTGCTTTGCCTGTGCAATTTTGATCATTAGTGCAAATAATTACCTACAGTGTACCTGAAAGTACTTTTAAGCAACCTACCTCATTTTGTGTATAGTTATATATATATATATATATATATATATATATATATATATATATATATATATATATATATATATATATATATATATATATATATGTCGTACCTAGTAGCCAGACCGCACTTCTCAGCCAACTATGCAAGGCCCGATTTGCCTAATAAGCCTAGTTTTCATGAAATAATGTTTTTTCGACTACCTAACCTACCTAACCTAACCTAACCTAACGTTTTCGGCTACCTAACCTAACCTAACCTATAAAGATAGGTTAGGTTAGGTTAGGTAGGGTTGGTTAGGTTCGGTCCTATATCTACGTTAATTTTAACTCCAATAAAAAAAAAAATTGACCTCATACATAATGAAATGGGTAGCTTTATCATTTCATAAGAAAAAAATTAGAGAAAATATATTTATTCAGTAAAACTAGGCTTATTAGGCAAATCGGGCCTTGCATAGTAGGCTGAGAAGTGAGTTCTGGCTACTAGGTATATATATATATATATATATATATATATATATATATATATATATTATGTCGTACCTAGTAGCCAGAACGCACTTCTCAGCCTACTATGCAAGGCCCGATTTGCCTAATAAGCCAAGTTTTCATGAATTAATGTTTTTTCGACTACCTAACCTACCTAACCTAACCTAACCTAACCTAACATTTTCGGCTACCTAACCTAACCTAACCTATAAAGATAGGTTAGGTTAGGTTAGGTAGGGTTGGTTAGGTTCGGTCATATATCTATAATAATTTTAACTCCAATAAAAAATTGACCTCATACATAATGAAATGGGTAGCTTTATCATTTCATAAGAAAAAAAATAGAGAAAATATATTAATTCAGGAAAACTTGGCTTATTAGGCAAATCGGGCCTTGCATAGTAGGGTGAGAAGTGCGTTCTGGCTACTAGGTGCGACATATATATATATATATATATATATATATATATATATATATATATATATATATATATATATATATATATATATATATATATATATATATATATATATATGTCGTACCTAATAGCCAGAACGCACTTTTCAGCCTACTATGCAAGGCCCGATTTGCCTAATAAGCCAAGTTTTCATGAATTAATTGTTTTTCGACTACCTAACCTACCTAACCTAACCTAACCTAACTTTTTCGGCTACCTAACCAAACCTAACCTATAAAGATAGGTTAGGTTAGGTTAGGTAGGGTTGGTTAGGTTCGGTCATATATCTACGTTAATTTGAACTCCAATAAAAAAAAATTGACCTCATACATAATGAAATAGGTAGCTTTATCATTTCATAAGAAAAAAATTAGAAAAAATGTAATAATTCAGGAAAACTTGGCTTATTAGGCAAATCGGGCCTTGAATAGTAGGCCAAAAAGTGAGTTCTGGCTACTAGGTACGACATATATATATATATATATATATATATATATATATATATATATATATATATATATATATATAAATATATATATATATATATATATAAATACAAATATATATATATATATATATATATATATATATATATATGTCGTACCTAATAGCCAGAACGCACTTCTCAGCCTACTATTCAAGGCCCGATTTGCCTAATAAGCCAAGTTTTCATGAATTAATGTTTTTTCGTCTACCTAACCTACCTAACCTAACCTAACCTAGCTTTTTTTGGCTACCTAACCTAACCTTACCTATAAATATAGGTTAGGTTAGGTTAGGTAGGGTTGGTTAGGTTCGGTCATATATCTACGTTAATTTTAACTCCAATAAAATAAAATTGACCTCATACATAGAGAAAAGGGTTGCTTTATCATTTCATAAGAAAAAAATTATAGTAAATATATTAATTCAGGAAAACTTGGCTTACTAGGCAAATCTGGCCTTGAATAGTAGGCTGAGAAGTGAGTTCTGGCTACTAGGTACGACATATATATATATATATATATATATATATATATATATATATATATATATATATATATATATATATATATTTCATAGCTTTTTTCATTGTCTTTTTGGCTTTTCTGTAAAACAGCCCTCTTATGCAAACTATTATAGATCCAAACCTTAACCTCTTATCTAGTATCTATGACAATCAGCACTTTAATGATCAAAATTGCAGATATTACACAGCACGTGATGTAAACAATGTTTTAGCGTGTAATCACAATGATCTGTAATTAACTTGAGTGTAAGATCTCTTTGCAAGCACTTTGATAATGTTAATCCCCTGATTCAAACAGTTGACAATAAATTCTCTTTTATTGTGTTTACTGACACGTGGTTAAAAGAGGACACTTCTCAACTCTACAACATACCAAACTACTCAGCAATTCACAACTGTCGTCCTATACAAAGAGGTGGTGGTAGTTCTCTTTACTACCACCATGCACTGACTTGCTTAAAAATAATTAAATCTAGAGACCCTTATGGAGAGTATATATTTGCCTCTTTCAGATTCAAGGGTAACGATGCTATGTCTTGATTGTGGGAGCAGTCTACAGGGTTCCTAACACTGATGTGACTAAATTTAACTCGAACCTTGGAAATGGCCTCTGCTTTGAAATACAAAGCGGAGATGTTTCTGAAGAGGGGGACAAAGAAACAGTTGCGCAGTGCGCCCCGCGCAGATGCGCGGGAAGTCTGGGGCCATATAAATTCTGAGGCAGAGAGGGGCTCTCCCTCACTTCCACCCGACCGACGCAGTACTCGAAACTGCGTCGCGCTGCGCCTCAATGACACGTGGACCAGTACCAGTCCTGCATTCATCAGTCTGTCGATACGGCAGGGGCCCCCCTGCCCTAATCATCCTACTCTAAGGTAATGTAAAAATTTTCTGTTAAAGTTTAGTCAGGACTGTCCAGTGTCTGGCGTGTGTTGGCGCCTTCGCCCCGCGGTCCGTGTGGGCCGCCTTAGTTCCCTAGTGCCTTCTGCACGTTTGCCTGTCTTGAGGTATGCAGGCGCGCCCTGCTCGGACGTGCGTGCCCGGCCGGGCCCCCTGCGAGCGGCCCGGCGTCGCCCTTGGAGGCGCCCCCACGTTGACAGGTTGCTGTGGTCCTATGCCAAGGGCCATGGTGCGTGCCGTGCCCGGACGTGCGTACACGGCGGGCTCCCTGTGAGCGGCCTGGCGGCCTCCAACGGATACCTGATCAACCAGGCTGTGACTCATACGTCAGGCTGCGCGCAGCCGCGTCCAACAGCCTGGTTGATCTGTCCGGCTACCAGGAGGCTTGGTCGACGACCGGGCCGCGGGGACGCTAAGCCCCGGAAACACCTCATGGTAGGCCCTTGGCGGGGGCACCACGAGGCCAGGTTGCAGTGGTCCTATGTTCCTTGGGCCCGACCTTTGGGGCCCATGCCCGGTAGGTGTCGCCCTTGTGCCATGGCGCTCAGAGGAGCGCTTGCCCTGGGTTGTGTCTCGCTTCCTTCCTGTCCCTCTTGGGTGCTAAGCCACGCGGATTAGCGGCGTGGCCTTCCCCGGGGCGGGGGTCTGTCTGCATTCATGTCGTACCCGGGCGTGCCCGCTTGTGGGGGGCCTGCCTCACGCCCACGGGCTGGAGACGTCCACGCCTGGCGGCGGTGTCCCTGTCGGCAGGCCCTGAGGCTTCTTTGCCTAGGGGCTACCTCGACGTCAGGTTGGGCTTAGCCGAGTGCCTCCCCGTCCCCTGCTGTTTTGGTCCAGGCTATCCACCGTTCTATGGTCCGTTCTGTTCTATGGTCCCCTGTTCTGTTTGGGGGTGTCTAGGTGAGCCAGGGCGCGCTCAGGCGTGTTTTGCGTTCATCAGGTATGCAGGTATGTTTGTATGGTAGGTATGGTAACATACCTGCAGGTATGTTTGTCTCCAGACGTCTCGTCGGGCCGGTTTAGCCCGCACGTTCGTACCCAGACGTTGTCGTTTGTCCCAGACGTTGTCGTCTGTCTGGTGTAGCCCAGTACATTTGTTCCCAGACGTTTTGTCCGGCTGGTATAGCCGGCACATTCGTACCCAGACGTTTTCGTCTGGCCGGTGTAGCCCGGTACATTTGTTCCCAGACGTTTCGTCCGGCTGGTATAGCCGGCACGTTCGTACCCAGACGTTTTCGTCTGGCCGGTGTAGCCCGGTACGTCAATTCCACCACGTTTCGTTCGTACGCTGTAGCACAGTACTCCCGTGTTTTTCCTCGGTTGCGTGTACCAGATGTTGGTCTGCCTGGAGTGCCCGGTTATGCGGCCCCCTTCCCCATCCCAAGTTTTCAGCGTCCAGCCTAATGCCTGGCCGTGCGGTCTGCCGCTTGAGCGACTTCAAATCAAATCAAATCAAATGTTTATTTAGGTAAGGTACATACATACAAGAGATTTTACAACGAGTGATGGATTTAATTCTAATTATTGTGGTCATTTGTTATTTAATTCTGTTCAATTTTATTACATTCCTTTATTTAGACTTTCAGCTTGATTAGTTTCATTACGCGGCAAATTTAGGAAATTTATAGCATTGCTTACACCTCTTGCCTTAAAAAAAAAATCTATTTTCGTAAAAGAATTCGTATTTTCATGGCAATTTAGTGAACGGGAGCCCGCTCCTGTTTTGGTGATTTACGTTCCTCCATCATTAACTAAACGCTTACTTAAATAACTTGTTATATCCTTAGTCTTCCAGTCATGACGGGTATTAAGACTAAAGTTATTCCCCAATTTAGCATTGAGCAAGCCTCCGGCTTTAGATTATTCCTGCACTTGATTTATGAGTCAATTACCCTCAGCAATTTGTTACTGCAATTTATGCATTGCGTTTGCTCCACGTTTTATTTAACTTTTGTGCCGCAATTATGTTTGTGTAACTGCCGATTTTGTCATTGAGTTTAAGTTAAGTCAGCTAGGATGAGCTAGTTATAGGTTATACTATGGTGTCTTTCAGTCACGACGTGTATTAAAGACTTATTTCAGTTTATTCCTCAATTTAGTCGGAAGGTACTGCGGCTTCCCAGCCGACGTCCTTCCTGTGACGAGTTAAGCCGGCGATGTTTTCAGTTTTATATTTATTTGGTCATATAAATAGGCGGCCTCCCAGGCCGCTGGCTTATCCAGACGTGTTGTCTGCCCGGTGTAGCCCGGATGTCACTGCGGCCTCCCAGGCCGCTGGTTTATCCAGACGTGTTGTCTGCCCGGTGTAGCCCGGATATGTCACAGCGGCCTAGTCTCCTAGGCCGCTGGTCGCGAAGTTCCAGCTGAAGCGTTCCAACTGACGTGTCTTTTTCACTCCTTTTCGTTATTGTATTTGGTTGTATTTACCTCGGCTCCAAGTGTTAATCCCGTTTCTCTAACGAGTTATAGTCCAGCTTTATTTTGAGCATACTTTGTTTTGCAATTTATAATTAGTTATAATTAATTATAGTTATAATTAGTTTATAATTTTATTATTTACACCATTTATTTACGATTATTCATATAATATAATTTATTACATTGTTCAGGCGATGAGTCACAATAACGTGGCTGAAGTATGTTGACCAGACCACACACTAGAAATTGAAGAGACGACGACGTTTCGGTCCGTCCTGGACCATTCTCAAGTCGATTCTCAAGTCAATATTACATTGTTAGGCTTTTCCAACGACGTCGTCCCAGCCGGTGTTGTTCCTGCAGAGGATGGGCCAGCTGGTGGCTCGGCCGTAGCTGTTGCAGCGGGCGCCCTCACAGACTCAGCTAGTTTCAGCTGCTAACACCCCAGTTCCATGTTAGGCTTCCCGGCAGCCGATGCTTCAGTCATGAACCTCCAGCTGAAGCGTTCCACCCGACGTTGGGCCCATCAATTTATCACTCTTTTCAGTTTTGTAATTCTCGCTTTCCCAGCTTCATGAATTGTTCCCGTTATTTTCTAGGACAGTTATATTCCAGTCTTTAGCCTAAATTGTCTTGCAGCTGGCCCTCTACTTACCACTAACGTCTTCCCTGGTGGCCAGTTGCCGCTATTTTCCTCCCTTTATCAGATGTTGATGCTCCAGCTGTCGATGTCCAGCTGCAGGTGCCCAGCTCCGATGTTCCAGCCGCTGATGGCAGGATTTTGCAGTTCAACATTCGGCAACGGTTGTTAAGTTAATCCATTATTTTGCACAATTTTGACTATTGGTGTTTGTGTTATACACGCTACGTTAATGTGGGTTTGAGGTCCAGGTACTACCCACATGCATAATTCTTTAACTTATAAAACCCGTGCTTATTGTACTTGAGTTATTAACTAAGCCAGCTAGGTTGTGCTAGTTGCCGTGTCACAGGCCTCTTGCCTCTTGCTTCAGTTTCCCTGGCTTCGCATTTTCCACTAGCCTACTCACTTTATTCCCGCTCAGGATGCTTTGTTTTGTAGCATGTGTCTTTTACTGTGTTTACAGTATGTTTGTTTAACTTTTGCTTTGCCTTAAGTTATTAAGTAAAGTCAGTTAGGATGTGCTAGTCGCGGTGTTACGGGCCCTTGTCTCCTGCTTTAAGGTCCTGGCCCTGCATTTATGTTTAGTTTCCTCTGTAAATTATTACTGTTATTACGGGTAGCCTTGCGGCATATTTGTTGTTTCTCCTGGTTACGTTATGTGGTTTATCATTTACGGCCTAAATGTTTACATTTACCTTATCACAGTTTAATTCAATTGATGCCCTCCCAACACCAGCTGCAGGTTTTACTTCCCGGTGGAATTTTATGCTTGTTCGCTCGACTTTGTTTAAGTTGTTAGGTAAGGCCAGTTAGGCTGAGCGAGTGGCTACTCGCTGTCTCGGTTATCTCTACCTTAAGCTTTGACGCCCTGGCGTCGTGCGGTCGCCGTTTTGGTGATTTATAATTTATATTATTTGTGAACAATTTTAAAATATATCTTATGATTGCTAGACTTTCAGTTATGAGTTGTATTACTTCCGCAATTTATAGCATTGCTGTCGCCTCATGCCTAAAAATTTGTTATTGTTGGACTTGCAATTATGATTTGAATTTAACACGGCAAATTTTTCCCGCAATTTACACTTTGCTTAAGTTTCACGTTCAATTTGTTATATTAAGGGACTTTCAATTAGGATTTGTATTAATCTATTGCTTTGCCTCTGCGCCATTAAGTTAATTTCAGCTAGGGTACGCTAGTTGCAGTGCATTCGGGTTAGGCCCCCCCCCAATTTTTTCCTCTGGTTATTTCGTCCTATTACACTCGTTTCCCTCATTATATATTCTAAATATTGTGCATTATATTTGACCACCCATTCTTCATCGTTTCGGCAGTACATTAAGATACATTTGGAATGCTACAGAGAAGTTTAGCATGGCCTCGCGCACGGTGTCATGCAAAAACTGACCATTCGGCCTTCCATACGGCAAGCATAAGCCAGTCAGTTAGCATGATGTCGGCCAGCATGTTGTTGGCCAGCAGTCAGCCAGCATGTTGTTGGCCATACGGTCGCTAACGTTCTTTGGCCATCCGGCCTTCTGGGCTAATTTACTCTTCTTGTTCCTTCGCCATTGTTGTTTCTTACTACGTAATAGTATTCTATTTAATTTAACCTCATCTATCATTAGGTTAGGAGCCCTTACCTCCAACTGCTATTCCTTCCCCTGTGCTCTGCCCGCTTGGCGCACAACGTCGGCTTCTTATGTTCCCTTTTTCGCAGCCACGACAAGCCGGACTCCCCCCTCCCCACCTTCCTCACCCTACTGCGGCGAGGAAGAGAACGCGAGCCGGATATTCCTCTTATCACCGTTACAACGCTCGCAGCGGCGCCGGGATGCAGCCGCCCAGGGCCTACGTTAATACTATTATCTTCCCTTATTTGCTGGGCTATATGGTATTATTAATATTATTCCGTATCGTTACTGTCATTCTTGTATTATTTTATTAAGAATATAAATTGTTATTATGGTTAGGCGTTGCTTTCTTACTTTCTTCCATTCAGCGGCACTTGCCGTCATCGGTTATTTACAATATTACATTGTATTCTTACATTGTACGATTATTTACGACATTGTATTCTTAATATTATCCTTATTACAGTTACTGGATGCCAGTTCCCTGCCGTCGATTTCACTTTGCTCCTGTTCTAAAAGATGTCTTCTAAAAGATGTTTTCCTGCCCGAAACGCTTTGCGTAATAGTGGCTTTAGGCATTGTATGTACTAGCTCTATCTATAAAACCAACAAACTTTGTAAAATCTCTTTATGTATGTACCTTACCTAAATAAAAATTATTATTATTATTATTATATGTAGCCGAAGTTCACGGCGTACTAGCTGCGGCTTGCAGACGCTCATTCACAACACAAGACTACACTCAGCGGCCACTTAAGGCAGACTCCTTGGCTTCTATTCAGCTCTATCACCCGTCTGGAGGCAGAGATGGGATGGAGACCAAGGGTAATGTTCCCCGCTCACATTTTACATCCACTTAGGACACAAGCATGTTATAGATTTGGCTTTAAGAATTGGTTCTTATTCCAATTTATTGTTTATGTATATATTGCTTTGTTGTATATACCCGTTCTTGGTATATGTATTCTTTATATTATCAAGATTTATAGTGTTTCGTATTATCCCTGTTTATAGTTGCTTTGTGCTTCCTTGCTGTTCTCCTACTGGCTTTCTCCCACCTTTGCTCCTAGCAAAGGTACTTCCTCCTTCCGTTTGCTGGAAGATTCTTAGAATTGTTAGCCTCCTTCATTGCTACAGTATAGTTATTCGGAAAACTCTTATTCATCCAGGATTGTTAATTAAGGAATCTCTTAATTCCTGCTGCTGGGCCCCCTCCCCCCGTTTTTCGTCTCCGTATCGATTCAGCTAGGGTTTACCTCTCGTCTGTGCTCTTGCCTGTCACGATAACACTGCATGCCGCTTCTGCCCACCCTTACTGCCTTATATCTTTCAGCCAGGGGGAGGTGATCTACGCGACAAAAAATCGACGCACGCTCCGACTGGACCAGGTATCGCTTACATGGTCAGGAATCAACACTCTTCGGATCCTACAAACACAGCGCAGGAAGCACGCATACCCTAGCCCAGCGAGCGCCCCCCGGCAAGTTCTACCCGGCCCGTGCCCCAGTGAACAGGCAACACTTCTTCAGGGCGATTAATTCGCGCCGCCCTCGCAGAGCTAGGCTCGCCTTCAGCCGACTACGCCCTCTTACCTTTAGAATTGACAGGGGCACTCGGCTCTCTTGACGGGCTCGCCATCGGAGATAATGGCGGGTCCAGCAACCAGCTGGAACCCCCAGCTGAGTACGTCCGGGACGTTGCTGCTCTGCCACTCTGAGGCCTCCTTGCTGCCAGCGGGCCTCGCCCTTCGAGGGGGGTTCCGGCCAGCTGGCCTGCGGTGAGGGTGCAGCGCCGGTCCCCAAGTGTCCTGCTGTCCGCAGCTAATCCTTTGCCCAGTCTAGGTGCTAGTAAGAGTCAGGAAACACTTCTTATTTCTTGGCGGCCGGCCTCACGCCCTGGGAAAAACTTCTCCCATTTGTCATATCAGTTTTCCCCAGTCACTAGGTTATTTCTGCCCGCCTGTTAATTCTAGGATTTCCCATTATGTCTTGGTAGGGCTCCGTTAAGTGTTGTGTCTATACACTTTATTTCCCCTTTGTGTCCTGACTGTTATACCTAGTTCTAATTATATTTCATCTGCCATTAGGTTTCTGCAGAACGTGTTTGCCATGTCTAGGCTATGTTTACTACTACGGGGGTACATTTTAAGTTAATTAGTCCTCAGACATGGACATGTTACATTTGTTAATTCCTACTTATATTATTTACATGTTCTGCAGAATTCAATATACTAATAAAAAATTTAAGCCCATTCGGCCTGTGTCTTTTTCCCCCTGGTCAGAAAATCTTATACTAGAGAACCGACAGAACAAAAAACACTTAATTATTTCTGGTGACTTTAACGTTGACCTCTGCGAGCCTGATAACTCTCCTGCTGCTAGTTTCCTCAACTGTATGAATTCCTGCTTCCTCATACCCTTAATCACTAAACCTACTAGAATCACTGAGAGTACTGCCACGGCTCTTGATCACATCTGGACCAATATAACCTCTCCACTTACTTCAGGGATAATCCTCGATAGCACTACAGACCATTACCCCACATTTCTCCTAACCAACATTAACAAAACACCTCTAGAGGCAAGGGAGATAAGCTTTAGGCTGCACAATGACACTGCTATAGGCAATTTTATAGCTGCTGCTGCTAATATCAACTGGGAATCTGAATTAGGTAACATAGGGGACATCAACCTAGCAGTGAATCATTTCTTCAAAAAACTCTCAGACTTTATATCACCCATTGTCCTATGCTAATGAAACAAGTCACAATTAAAAGGCTAAACAATCCTTGGCTTACAAAGGGGATACTTAAATCCATTAATAAAAAACATGACCTTGAGAAGAAGTATAGGTTAGGAATCGTCTCCAAAGAATTCTCAAAGAATTACTCATCATTGCTACCTAAAATAATTAGGAGAGCCAAAATTAAATACTACAAAGACAAATTTACCCACACAAAGGGGAATATTAAGAAAACATGGAGCACAATTTCTCAAATATTGGGATCAAAGAAGATTATAAATAACAAACCAATACTCCTATCAAATAATGATGGTCTGCATTCAGCCTCTGACACTGCTCTTGAGTTCAATAGGCTCTTCTCTTCCATTGGGTCATCCCTTGCAAATGATATTCATCGTCCAGTACTAATATTCAGGACTATCTTACAGGAAACTATCCACAGTCTCTGTACCTAATGCCTACTAATTCCACTGATGTTACTGACATAATCCTTTCCCTTAAAACCAAGTCTAGTGCCCTTGAGGAGATACCAACTCTTATTTACAAAAAAGCCTCCAGATTTTTAGCTCCTGACATTGCATTGTTCTTCAACAAGTCACTTGAACTCCAAACTTTTCCAGATATTCTAAAAAAAAAAGCGAGTGACCCCTGTCCACAAATGAGGTGATCCCACTGATGTTAACAACTTCAAACCTATATCAATTCTGCCAAACTTGTAAAAAATATTTGAAAATCTAATCTATAAGCAGCTTTACTCTTATCTAGCCAAACTCAATATACTTAGCTCTTGTCAATATGGCTTCAGACCCAAAAAAAGCACTAACGATGCCCTTATTAGTATGATTAACTTGATACATACAGCTCTTGATAAAAATGAGTTCCCTGTTGGGTTATTTGTAGACCTGTGTAAGGCTTTTCACACTGTTAATTACCAAAACCTTCTTCCTAAATTACATCATTATGGAGTCAGAGGTCACTCCCTGCAGTACATTAAGTCTTACCTTACTGACAGGCTCCAGTATGTTTTTGTGAATAATTCAATGTCTCCCACCCTACCCATCAACATTGGTGTTCCCCAGGGCAGCATACTTGGCCCTCTCCTCTTTCTCATCTACATTAATGACCTTCCAAATGCCTCCCAACATCTCAAACCAATTTTATTTGCTGACGATACGACCTTCATATATTCCAGTCCTGACCCCCTTGCTCTAAATATCACAGTGAATACTAAGCTAAATAAAGTCCATCACTGGCTAACTGCCAACAAACTCACCCTCAATATTGTCAAAACTTTCTATATTTTGTTTGGCAATAAATCCTCAAATCAAATAAATCTCAGGATTAACAATACCCAAATTTGTAACAAAGTTACAAATTTAGTATTAAGTATTAAGTTATTAGTATTAAGCTTGTCATTTAAGTTTTTCATGCCCGAAACGCTGTGCGTAATAGTGGCTTTTGGCATTGTATAAACTAGCTCTACCTATAAGTCAACCAATCTTTGTAAAAATTTCTTGTATGTATGTACCTTACCTAAATAAACATTTATTTATTTATTTATTTAAAGTAGATGGCAAATTCCTTGGCGTTCTCATTGACCGCAAGCTGAATTTCCAGGGACACAATCTAAATATATCAAAAAAGTTTAAAAAACTGTTGGCATTCTTTCTAAGATAATAATAATAATAATAATAATAATCATAATAATAATAATAATAATAATAATAATAATAATAACGACTTAATCAAACTAGAAATGCTCTACAAATCAAGGGACCCAGAATGTGGAATGACCTTCCCAACCATGTTAAAGACTGTACCTCTCTCAACCAGTTTAAGATAAAAACTAAACACTACCTAATAAATTCCCTGTAACCTACCTCACTCCTCTATTGTCAACCCATGTCTGTAAATTTTTTTTGTTTAATCAACACTGTTTGTTAACCTATTGTATTTATGCTGCTTTTTCAGTCATGTTCCCCCTTTTTTTTTATCTTTATTTGTATTTGTTCTCAACACTTTTTATTCTTTATGCTCAATTAGTATTAAATTCTAGATATTAATGTTTTTCTTGCCCGAAACGCATTGCGTAATAGTGGCTTTAGGCATTGTATGTACTAGCTCTATCTATATATCAATCCATTAATGAAACATCACTTGTATGTATGTATGTACCTTACCTGAATAAACATATTTATTTATTTATTTAATAAATGTTTATTTAGGTAAGGTACATACATACAAGAGATTTTACAGAGATTGATGGATTTACAGATATACCAACTCTACCTAACCTAACCTATCTCTATCGGTTAGGTTAGGTAGCAGAAAAAGTTAGGTTAGGTTAGGTTAGGTAGGTTAGGTAGTCGAAAAACATTAATTCATGAAAACTTGGCTTATTAGGCAAATTGGGCCATGCATAGTTGGCTGAGAAGTGCGTTCTGGCTATTAGGTACGACATATATATATATATATATATATATATATATATATATATATATATATATATATATATACATATATTATTAAATATGACCGAAAAAGTAAGATTAATAATTCTAACACGAATTTTCTCAATCTTTCGTACATTTCTTTTCACTGTTGGAGGTAAATCAAAAATCAATTCTCCAAAATTCATTTTTATTTCTAGTCTGACGCGACACGAGCACGTTTCGTAAAACTTATTACATTTTCAAAGACTTTAGTTTACAAATGCACAACTGAATAGAACTTACGCATCTCCGATTTTATATCTACATTTGAGTGAGGTGGATGGGGTGAGGTGGCATTAATAGGGTATTAATTTCATCAACACAAGACAGAACAAGAGGTGGTATTAATAGGGTATTAATTTCATCAACACAAGACAGAACACGAAACAATGGGTATTGAATAGAAGTGTTTGTAGAAAGCCTATTGGTCCATATTTCTTGATGCTTCTATATTGGAGCGGAGTCTTGAGGTGGGTAGAATATAGTTGTGTATTAATTGGCTGTTGATTGCTGGTGTTGACTTCTTGATGTGTAGTGCCTCGCAAACGTCAAGCCGCCTGCTATCGCTGTATCTATCGATAGATACAGCGATAGATACAGCGATAGCAGGCGGCTTGACGTTTGCGAGGCACTACACATCAAGAAGTCAACACCAGCAATCAACAGCCAATTAATACACAACTATATTCTACCCACCTCAAGACTCTGCACCAATATAGAAGCATCAAGAAATATGGACCAATAGGCTTTCTACAAACACTTCTATTCAATACCCATTGCTTCGTGTTCTGTCTTGTGTTGATGAAATTAATACCCTATTAATACCACCTCTTGTTCTGTCTTGTGTTGATGAAATTAATACCCTATTAATGCCACCTCACCCCATCCACCTCACTCAAATGTAGATATAAAATCGGAGATGCGTAAGTTCTATTCAGTTGTGTATTTGTAAACTAAAGTCTTTGAAAATGTAATAAGTTTTACGAAACGCGCTCGAGTCGCGTCAGACTAGAAATAAAAATGAATTTTGGAGAATTGATTTTTGATTTACCTCCAACAGTGAAAAGAAATGTACGAAAGATTGAGAAAATTCGTGTTAGAATTATTAATCTTACTTTTTCGGTCATATTTAATAATATATGTCTACAGGAAAGACTGCTACCAAAATATACTAATATATATATACAGTATATATATATATATATATATATATATATATATATATATATATATATATATATATATATATATATATATATATATATATATATATATATATAGCGTAATAACAGCAAAACTATTTGTTTATTGTTTTATAAACATAATAATTGAATCACTAATATGAACACAATACTTTTCAGTATAGTGTATGATTTTTTCAGTATGATTCACACATTTTATAATATAAATATATCACACTACACACAATATTGAATAATATTACTGCAAAAAAAAATGAGAAAAAATAAATCAGACATTGAAATAATTAGGTAATATCATCTTTGTGGCACTCACGCCTGACAGCTCGGGCAGAGCTGATTGCATCCAGCACCTGGATGGATCTGGATCTTCCTGCCCGAAACGCTTTGCGTAATAGTGGCGATCCATATTTCTTGATGCTTCTATATTGGAGCGGAGTCTTGAGGTGGGTAGAATATAGTTGTGTATTAATTGGCTGTTGATTGCTGGTGTTGACTTCTTGATGTGTAGTGCCTCGCAAACGTCAAGCCGCCTGCTATCGCTGTATCTATCGATAGATACAGCGATAGCAGGCGGCTTGACGTTTGCGAGGCACTACACATCAAGAAGTCAACACCAGCAATCAACAGCCAATTAATACACAACTATATTCTACCCACCTCAAGACTCCGCTCCAATATAGAAGCATCAAGAAATATGGACCAATAGGCTTTCTACAAACACTTCTATTCAATACCCATTGCTTCGTGTTCTGTCTTGTGTTGATGAAATTAATACCCTATTAATACCACCTCTTGTTCTGTCTTGTGTTGATGAAATTAATACCCTATTAATGCCACCTCACCCCATCCACCTCACTCAAATGTAGATATAAAATCGGAGATGCGTAAGTTCTATTCAGTTGTGTATTTGTAAACTAAAGTCTTTGAAAATGTAATAAGTTTTACGAAACGCGCTCGTGTTGCGTCAGACTAGAAATAAAAATGAATTTTGGAGAATTGATTTTTGATTTACCTCCAACAGTGAAAAGAAATGTACGAAAGATTGAGAAAATTCGTGTTAGAATTATTAATCTTACTTTTTCGGTCATATTTAATAATATATGTCTACAGGAAAGACTGCTACCAAAATATACTAATATATATATACAGTATATGTATATATATATATATATATATATATATATATATATATATATATATATATATATATATATATATATATATATATAGCGTAATAACAGCAAAACTATTTGTTTATTGTTTTATAAACATAATAATTGAATCACTAATATGAACACAATACTTTTCAGTATAGTGTATGATTTTTTCAGTATGATTCACACATTTTATAATATAAATATATCACACTACACACAATATTGAATAATATTACTGCAACAAAAAATGAGAAAAAATAAATCAGACATTGAAATAATTAGGTAATATCATCTTTGTGGCACTCACGCCTGACAGCTCGGGCAGAGCTGATTGCATCCAGCACCTGGATGGATCTGGATCTTCCTGCCCGAAACGCTTTGCGTAATAGTGGCTTTAGGCATTGTATGTACTATCTCTATCTATAAATCTATCAATTTTTGTAAAATCTCTTGTATGTATGTACCTTACCTGAATAAACATTTATTTATTTTTATTTATTTTACCTGCTCTGTCAACGCCTCTTTTTTGCCAGACTTCCCCACCCTATTGCGGCCTCAATATGCCACCTACGATTCTTTTTATTATTTTCTCCTTGATCAGGGAACACAAATGAACACTCTTATTAGACGAAATAATTGTTTTTTTTTTTTGCACCTGTGGATGTTGAAGGCCAAATAGCCCAGAGCAGCTTAGGGCTTAAAGCACCTTTGAAATAAGGGCCTTCAGAGGCAATTGATTCCTTTCGAAGTATTCCTTGACATTAGAACCAAACACATCATTAACAACTAAAAAGCCAACATTGAAAGCAATGACATGCCATTTTCCGGGTGAGCCCCAGAGGTTCCTTGAAGCTATCCGAACTGATATGTGCTATATTAATTTCGGGTCATCAGTCACAGTTGTTATGCCTACCAAGAACCACGAGCCAAAACCTGGGGAGCCAGCAGCCCAGCACTCCAGTTCTTGAACAATGAAAAACCGCCAACCGAAGGGAGCGGGGTGTCAGGGAGCCTCCAGGGCTCACACAGAAAATGGCATTTGATTACATTCAATGCTAGTTTTCTGATGGAAGCCCCTTTGGCTCCCTGAAGCTACCTACCTAAAGTAAAAAGAAGGACGTAACTGGGACGTGGCAGCACCGCAGATCTCAAGACGAAGAAGAAACAGACAGGCGCCCCAAAGTTACACACGGCCGGAAAGAACGGGAAAGTTCACCTGAAACCTGGTGGCTAGGACCCTGTTCGACCTCCAAAACCCCTATGCCAGAATGTCTACCCAAGACATGTCCCTAAAAATCACTGCGAGAGCCGCATACATCCGAACACCATTAGCATGGGGGTAGACCGCAGGCTGGCTGGACTTAAGAACACTGTGGACAACCTGAGAAATTCGAGCCTTTCAAAGAGAAAGAAAGAGACGTAAAGACTGCCAAGAAACTTTATACTGTTACTGGCAAGAAGACTGCAGGTGGGACACCATCAAAGAAGCCACCTGATCACCTTATAAATGGCAATACACACATGTTAAAAAGACCAGACGCGTAGAGCGAAGGAGTAACGTGAACCAGCAAGGAAAGTCACTGGCACGATCTGCTGGAAGAGGTGGAGCCACCCAAAAAACCAGTGTTGAATGTAATGAAACGCCATTTTCTGGGTGAGACCCGGAGGCTCCCCGGAGCTTTACCAGGCTGATATGCTAATGTCAGACTTTGGCATTAATCATGTGTATGGAGTTCTAAGGCCTACCGGGGACCACGGCCAGAACCTGGAACCCCTCAGAGAGGCAAGGGGAGCAATGGCCTATAGAAACCCCCATGTGGTTGGAAGCATTCTATGTCTGCCATCGATGGGGTCAAGCATCCAGAAAGGTAAGCATTCCAAAACAAACCCCTATTCTGGTTAAAATTGCTACCTAAAGCCGAACTAGTGGATAAAACTCCCCAACAGAAAACAAGGAAACTAGTATGACGTCACACGTCACCGCACCGCTGTCTGCGCAGCTCCCCCCTCCCCGGGAGGGGGAAGGGGGAGCCCCAGACCTCCCACACCGGTTATCCACCCATCAATTCTGAGGCTGGATGTCAAAACACGCAAAAACCGCCGACCGGAGGGAGGGAGGGTTGCCAGGGAGCCTCCGGGTCTCACCCAGAAAATGGCGTTTCATTACATTCAACGCTGGTTTTCTGGGGGGAGCCCCATCGGCTCCCCGGAGTTAACTACCCACAGAGGAAGGTCAAAGGGACGGAACCGGGAGGCGGACACCATGCACCCCCCCACGGAAGCGAGACAACCGGCAGCAAAACGCCAACCCAAGGCGCCATAGCCCCTAAAGTCCTGGGAACAACACAAGAACGAGCAGGAAGGCCCCCGTATGAACACCAAAGAACCATGCCCAAATGACCGCAAGAACACATCGCTCAGACGGCAGCGAGAGCAGCGAAGCCACGAACGCCACGGGCATGAGGGAAGAACACAGGCAACTGAGCCGCAAGAATACAGCTGACAACCCAGGACACCATCACCCGCGAACCGGGAAGAACAGAACCGGATCAACGCAAAACGCACTCCAGACACAGATGCCGTGGCACGCAAACAACAGTGGAGGGCCGCCATTGAACACAAAACATGACACACCCCCGGCCCGACCAATCAAACACCAACAAAACATGGACCCCTCCAGAACGCAGCAGCCCCACCCCGCACCAGAAAAGATGGAGACTGCTGCCACCGAACAACTAAAAAGCTAATCCCGAAGGAGCAAGAAAACTCAGCGACTCGACCCCCAGAGGCAATCTCCAAAAGGAAAAAGAGCCAACAAAAAAACAAACCGGAACCGAAGGGGCCCTACCAACCGAGGAGAAGACAGAGCACGCTGACCGGAGACCAGGACGGTGCAAGCAGCACACGAACAGGCCGGAGGAGAAACGATGCACGAGACAGCTTACTAACGGTGCAAAAGGAACACCAAGACCGAAAGCAAACCAAAGCGGCTTCGCCAGCACCGAACGAAAGAGGCGTCAGTATGCGGCAGGACGACGGCCCCCAACCCCCACCAGAAAACCAAGCCGACGCTAACTAGAGCAGCCACCTAAGAAGGGACAGGAAAAGGAAGGACCGCTAAAATACCCCATACTGCTGCCAAGAGAAGTACGCAGGTGGGACACCTATCATGAAGCCACCCGACCACCACCCGGAGGCGAGACTGCGAGGCAGAACGTAAGCAGCCCTGACAAGGCCCCTCCGAGCCCAGAAAAAGGCGGAGCCGCGGGAAGATCTCGGGCGCGACCACCGAAACCCAAGCGGCACAAGGAGATGGAACGTCTGTCGAACAGAAAACTCCCCAAAGCAAGCAAGCCCGCCAGGAGTTCAAAAACGATGGGTATGACACGAAACATCGCAAGACCCCGAAAAACCAACCAGCAGGGCTAGCTAGGAAACCAAAGAAGGCGGAAGGGTTGTGGCCAGAGCAGTACCCGAACCAAGGGGTACGAGCAATTGCAACAGACCGAGACAAAGAAGCACACCACAGGACACAGGCCGAAAAAACGCCCAAGAAGCCAAGGAACACACGTTGAACACCCCCTGCGGCAGAGGAGGAAACAAGGGAAAGCACAAGGAAACAAAGCGGTGGAAACCTACCAAACGAGATGCCAGGAAAACGACTGGGGAGAGGCAGGATGAAAGAGCCGAAGAACAAAAAAAAAAAACGGGAAAACAACCAGGGGTGGACAAGCAGGCAGGGACAGAAAAACCCCACGCACATGAGAGGGCCAAGCCAGGGACCCGAAGACCACGAAAAACAACAAGCAAACCCCCATACGCAAACCCTAGGCACAAAACAGCCGCAAAGTGCCACACCACAACCGGACACGCCACCGCGAAACACGGTACCAATGCACACGTGCAGCAGCAGCAACAGGCACCACCGCAACATGCAACATTTAAATAGCAACTCTGCTGCAAAGGCAGAGAACGGAGCAGGCAGACCCCAGACAGGGCCAACGGAGACACAACAGAACCCAGCAGGCCCAGAAACCAGCACACCAGGCGACCGACGGCGGAGAACCCCGCTCGACACCTGCTGGATGGGGTACTGGAAGCTTATTTACACCCCAAGCCCGGCCCGAGGCTAGGCTAGACTGGCCAGAGGGTGGCCCACCAGGCAGCTGCTTGGAGCGGCCCGCAGGCTCACATACCCCTCACAACCACGATGGGCCGGAACTTCGAGTTGAAAACAGGCTAGTGTGCCCTGGAAGTCCACGGACGTACCAGCAATATAGTGTATGCTCGCAAGTAGGTCGTGTAGCAACCGCAGACCTCTGATGGTTATACAGTGTTCCCCGATTGTGCTTATAGCACCACTGCACTCCACTGGTACTATCCCGCACGTTCTTCCAGATAGGCGGGACCCAAGAGCCAGAGACCAACTCTGCAAGCACAACCAGGAGAGCTGTTACGACCCTGGGTTCTCCAGTGGAAACCAGAGGTCAAAATTGAGCTATTAAACTTCCTAAGTAGTACAGTTGGCGCATTTCGAATGGAAATTGTTTGTATCTTCCCTGCCAGACGTAAGACTATTATTGTTTCTCAAAGAGCATTTAAAGACTGAGCTGGGGGTTGATTATTAAATAATAACATAGGCACCAACTTTGCTTACTAATACTTTCTAATCATTCATAAAGTAACAATACGTTGCATAGGGGAAGATCTTTAATGTGCTTAGCTGCACGATCAATTAGGCTCCTCCCGGCACCACGATGAGGGAGGCAGCTGGTGGCTAGCTCGCTCTTCTCTCTGGCTGGTGTGTGCGGATAAGACCTACTCTGTGGCTGTATCCCTACTCTTCTCCCTTCTCCTCTTACTTATTTCCCTTACCTGAAGTTCCTGTATCCTTAAGCTAAGTACGGGGCATCAGTTAGTGTACCTACTCTGGTAGTAACTATTGGTGAGACCTGGGGTTAGTATTTGGCAGTGTTTTGTTTACCCTAAGAGTTGTGTTTTGTATTAGGGTACCACATGGTCTCACTACCCTAAGCTGCATCCAGCTTCAGTGCTTATCCAGTAGTACTTTACCCTAGCTTGTTATTAGTGTAAACCTTGTATCCTGTCTATGTGGACCAAGGCTTTTAACGTAAGATAGTGTGGTAAAGTTATTATTATTATTGTTATTGGTGTGAGTGTATATGGGGGGTTGTTAAGGGGTTAATAAATAAGTACATGAATTACAGAGTATCTCTTCTTCCAAGGTGGGAGCGCAGTGATCAACCCTTAGACTAACATATATGGTCTTGTAGCAAGTTACTACTGTGGATAGTTTATTTTGGGGGCCGGGCCTTTTAGCTCTCCCATATTTGATACTCTTGTCTTCTAACTACCTTTACCCCTTAATAGTACCAGTACCCCATAGAAGCCCCACTCATATCAGTTGTAACAAGTGGTTGGCCAGTCCGGGAGGAACATTATAAGTGTAAAAAATTAGATTCTTGAGTGCCAAAATTAAAATTTTTTGTTTTCCGCAGAACGGTTGTGTGCTAGCCTAGGGTCCAGCTCATCTAGCAAAGGACATTCTTGCACTGACTAGACACCCAGCTGGATCCCTTCACGATTAAGGTTAGTGTGGCCTTGTGTTAGGGGCCGTGCAAATTTTTGTTTTTTTTTCCAATTTTTATTTTTTAATTTTTTCTTTGGCTGGGAGCTAAAATTATTAGTGATGTCTTCTGAAATGCAGAACCTGGCAAGGGAGCCTTCAGTGGTAGAGATAAAGAAACTTAAAAAGTCTAATTTAGTATTGTTAGGCCAGGAATTTGGCCTAGAATTAAATGTCGCAGATAAAAAGTGGACTTTGGTGAATGAAATATTACAACATTGTATTGATGAACAACTATTGGCAAGTGATACACCTTTATGCCAGCCTAGCCAAGCAGAAAGTGCAACTCATAGGGAAAGTGAATTAGCTTTAGAGTTAGCAAAAATAAAATTAGAGGAGCAAAAACTCAAAACCGAGGAGGCTAGAATTAGAGCGAATGCCACTGGACCTCCACCTGCCGGGGATTCAAACCCCAGGCATTATGAGAAAAAGCATAATTTGCCTGAATTTTCCGAGTCTGACCCTGAAAGGTTTTTCAACCATTTTCAGAGAGTGGCCACGTCCATGAACTGGCCAAAGGAAGAGTGGGTGAAAATCCTACAGGGAAGACTTAGGGGTAAAGCACAAGATATTTTTATAAACATGCCTGACGACGAGTGTTTCGAATATGATAAAGTCAGGGAATGTATTTTGCGGGCATATGAAATTACTCCTGAAGCTCACCGCCAAGTTTATCGTAACCTTAGGCCTACTCACAACCAACCGCTCACTGAATTTGTGAATGATCAAATTCGATTATTTGATAGATGGATTCGCTCGGCGAAAGCCGAAACATACGAGGCTCTCAGGAACTTAATTTTAATGGAGCATTTTATAGATGTTATGCCAGAGAACGTATCACAGTACATTAAAGGAAGGATAGAGTTAAATTCTAAAATAGGGGATTTGGCCAAGTTGGCAGAAAACTACCAATTGGCGGGCAAAAGGCCCAATAAAAATAATTATACCCCACAGAGTAGCAAACCTTATACCCACAGCCAGTCCAGACCAGCTCATTCTAACCCTTTACCTAATGCACCTTCTGTTTCAGACATAACTAACCCTGTTAAAGTGTCTAGCCCAACGGCACCTAAAGGTGAACCGAAGGGTAATTCTGTTAGTAATGTCTCTTCTCCCCGACGTTTTTGTGGTCACTGTAATCGTCCAAACCACACTATTAGCCGTTGTTGGCAACTGCACCCTGAAAAAAGACCCAATGCTCTAGTTGTGACACAGGGCTTGAGGCTTTCAGAAGGGTTAGGGAGTAAGACCTCCAACCCACAGTGGTTGGACTTGCTTACCCCATTCTTATCGAAAGGGAGACTACTTTTGTCTGAGGGTTCTTCCTGGAAGGACGTGGTGATCTTCCGAGACACCGGTGCCATCCAGACTTTAATTTTAGAGAGTGCGTTGCAAGGTGCCAACACTCTCGACACTGGAGAGGTGGTACTGGTCGAGGGTGTCACTAGTGATACTCGGGCAGTACCCCTCCATAAGGTTACCCTGGAATCTGATTTCCACAAGGGTGTTTGTACAGTCGGAGTCACTTCATACCTACCTTTCCCTAATGTTGATGTAATAGTTGGTAATGATTTAGCAGGGGATAAGGTAGGGGACTCCAGACTGCCTATTATGTTGCCTACCCCTAAGGTTTGCCTGGATCCACCCGCCGCAGAGGATAATGTTGTGTACCCTGCGTGCGCGGTGACCAGGTCTATGGGACTTAAATGTAAGGGCAGCCCTGTGCTTGCCAAGGTGGTAAATCCCGAGGTCACGAGGAGCTTTCCGAGTGGTGAAAACCAAGTGGACCTCGCGGACACATTCATGGCCCGACTCGATGACGTGGCCGAGGACATTGTGGAGAGCCTGCCACCGCCCTCTACAGAGAGTAGTGGGGAGGTGGAGGAGAACACTGTTGAGCCTCGGCCAATGGCATCTGACCAAGGCCTAGATGCCTCCTTGAGTGAGTTACAGAAAGCTGACCCCACTCTTGCAGATTGTCATGAAACAGCCGTCTCTATGGAGGAAATTGTAGACGCAGCAACTGGGTACTACTACAATGATCGGATTTTGATGAGAAAATGGAGACCACAGAGTGCTCCCTTGTCAAATGAGTGGGAGGTAGTCCACCATGTTATGTTGCCGACCTGCTATAGAGAAAGAGTTTTGGCAGCTGCTCATGATGATCCTATGGGGGGACATCAAGGTATTAATATTACGTATCACAAAATTTTAAAGTATTTTTTCTAGCCCAAGCTGAAAAGCGATGTGGCAAAATTTTGTAATGCGTGTATTGTTTGTCAACTGGTTGGGAAACCAAACCAGACTCCACCTAAAGCTCCTCTAAGGCCTATTGTCGTGCCAGAGGAACCATTTTCTCATGTGGTAATGGACTGTGTTGGACCATTACCTAGAACTAAGTCTGGTAATATTTACCTAATCACGATGATGTGTATCACTACTCGTTACCCAGAGGCTTTTGCTGTAAGGAACATCCGAGCAAAAACTGTTGTTGCTCGTATGTTGCAATTTTTTTCCACTTTTGGACTGCCTCGGGTCGTGCAAACTGACAATGGTACTAATTTTAAGTCTGATGTTTTCGAGCAATTTTGTAAGGAACATGGAATAACTCATAAGGTTTCCAGCCCATACCATCCACAGAGTCAGGGGGTAATTGAACGTTTCCATCTAACTCTGAAGCAGATGTTGAAGACATCGTGCGAGAGTTCCCACACCTTCTGGGATGAGAATTTACCGTATGTTTTGTTTGCGGCTAGAGAGGGATTACAAAGTTCACTGGGCTGTTCTCCTTTTGAGTTAGTCTTTGGCCATAAAGTTCGTGGACCCTTGCAAATGTTACAGGAGAATCTGTTAGGGAACGTAACGTTATCCGAAGGTTCGGCTTTCTTTGCGCAACACCACCAGAGACTCAAGGACTGCAAGGCGGCTGCATTTAAGTATCTTGGCAAGGCCCAAGAAAAGATGAAAGAACGTAACGATGCTAAATCTAAGTTACGGGTATTTCAGCCTGGCGACCCTGTCCTGGTATTAAAGCCTCGACTAGGGAACACTATGTCCCACAAGTACGAAGGCCCCTACATTGTGACAGAAAAGACTGGGGACCTCACGTACAAAGTGAGGCACTCTGACAAACGTAACCAGGTAATGCTCATACATGTAAATCGACTGAAGAAGTTCCAGGGCCCCAGGCCCATTGCACTAACCAATGTTTCCATTTCCAGTGAGAGAGGGGATGATTGTTCTGGGGACCCAACTAATCTCATTTTCAATAATTCTAGTTCTGTGAATGCTGTGGAGGGACTGTCCCATTTGCAGATGGCCCAACGTGAAGAGGTGCAGTCGTTGGTTGATGAATTCTCCAGTCTGTTCGGGGAGGTCCCGACCCAGACTGATGCCATTTGCCATGATGTCGAGTTGACGGACTACACTCCCATTCGCCTTCAACCCTATCGGATGAGTCCAGAAAAGAAGGCCATCGTACGGAAGGAGGTCGACTTCTTGCTCCAGCACGGCCTCATCCGGCCGAGCCAGGGCTCTTGGTGCTCGCCCTGCCTTTTGGTCCCCAAACCAGACGGCTCCTGGCGATTATGCACCGACTATCGGCAGCTCAACAAGGTGACCATTGTGGATGCCTATCCGCTGCCCCTCCTCGAGGACTGCATTGACGAGTTGGGAAATGCCAAGTACGTTTCGAAATTCGACCTCTCGAGGGGGTATTATCAAATCCCACTCACTGAACGTGCTAAACAGCTCACCGCGTTCGTGACACCCGAGGGTGTTTTTGAGTATCAAGTGTTACCGTTCGGCTTGCGTAATGCCCCTGCCACGTTCCAGAGACTCATGAACTCTCTACTCGCTAAGGTGCCAAATTGTCGGGCGTATTTAGATGATATCGTGCTGTTTGACAGTAATTGGGCTGACCACATAGCTAGGTTACGCCAGTTGTTTGCCATCTTGAAAAGGGCAAATCTTACCTTAAATGCTAAAAAGTGTCATTTTGGCCAAGGCACAGTGACGTACCTCGGTTATGAAGTGGGCCAAGGAAAAGTGTTACCTCGGCAAGATAAAATCAATGCCATTCTGGAGTATCCAGTACTAAAGTCTAAAAAGGACGTTCAAAGATTTATCGGTATGTGTGCGTACTATCGACGTTTTTGTCAGAACTTTTCCAGTGTTGCCACTCCTCTCACAGACTTGTTGCGGAAAGCCGTTAAATTTAAGTGGTCATCAGACTGTGCAGAGGCATTTAAAAATTTGAAATTGATCTTAGCTTCCGCCCCAGTGCTTGCTAGTCCAAGGTTCGACCGACCGTTTAAAATTCATGTTGACGCGTCTGACTCGGGTGCTGGTGCAGTGTTGTTGCAAACTGGGGATGATCAGGTGGAACACCCAGTATATTATTACTCTGTGAAATTCGACAAGGCGCAACGCAATTATTCAGTGGTAGAAAAAGAGGCGTTGGCGCTAGTGTTAACATGTAAAAAGTTCGAAGTTTACCTCACAGGTAATATAGTGGAAGTGTACACGGACCATAACCCACTAGTCTTCCTGACTCAGATGAAGGGTAAGAATAAACGCATCCTCAGGTGGGCGTTGTACCTACAGGACTTCAATCTTTCCATTACCCACCTACCGGGCAGACTCAACGTGATAGCCGACGCTCTGTCCCGGTTGCCTGAATAACATTCATCTGAGCCACAGAAAGCCATTTACCAACCGTCATGCTTTAGTTATTTTTTTTTAGGTTCTCCTGTGACATTAAATATTCCGTGTCCAATTTATTTACTTCCCTGTTCTTTTATTTTTGTTGTGTATGTTTTTTTTTCTTTCAGAGAACTCCTTTGTATTTTTTTTTTGCAGAGAAATTGCTTTTGATTGATTTTTTGTTTTTGTCATATGTTTTTCTTTTTGTTCTCTGTATACTCTTACAAAAAAATATGACTACTATTCTAGTAGTCACATTTTTTTTTTCTCTGAAGGGGGGAGGAGTGTTACGACCCTGGGTTCTCCAGTGGAAACCAGAGGTCAAAATTGAGCTATTAAACTTCCTAAGTAGTACAGTTGGCGCATTTCGAATGGCAATTGTTTGTATCTTCCCTGCCAGACGTAAGACTATTATTGTTTCTCAAAGAGCATTTAAAGACTGAGCTGGGGGTTGATTATTAAATAATAACATAGGCACCAACTTTGCTTACTAATACTTTCTAATCATTCATAAAGTAACAATACGTTGCATAGGGGAAGATCTTTAATGTGCTTAGCTGCACGATCAATTAGGCTCCTCCCGGCACCACGATGAGGGAGGCAGCTGGTGGCTAGCTCGCTCTTCTCTCTGGCTGGTGTGTGCGGATAAGACCTACTCTGTGGCTGTATCCCTACTCTTCTCCCTTCTCCTCTTACTTATTTCCCTTACCTGAAGTTCCTGTATCCTTAAGCTAAGTACGGGGCATCAGTGAGTGTACCTACTCTGGTAGTAACTATTGGTGAGACCTGGGGTTAGTATTTGCCAGTGTTTTGTTTACCCTAAGTGTTGTGTTTTGTATTAGGGTACCACATGGTCTCACTACCCTAAGCTGCATCCAGCTTCAGTGCTTATCCAGTAGTACTTTACCCTAGCTTGTTATTAGTGTAAACCTTGTATCCTGTCTATGTGGACCAAGGCTTTTAACGTAAGATAGTGTGGTAAAGTTATTATTATTATTGTTATTGGTGTGAGTGTATATGGGGGGTTGTTAAGGGGTTAATAAATAAGTACATGAATTACAGAGTATCTCTTCTTCCAAGGTGGGAGCGCAGTGATCAACCCTTAGACTAACATATATGGTCTTGTAGCAAGTTATTACTACTGTGGATAGTTTATTTTGGGGGCCGGGCCTTTTAGCTCTCCCATATTTGATACTCTTGTCTTCTAACTACCTATACCCCTTAATAGTACCAGTACCCCATAGAAGCCCCACTCATATCAGATTGTAACAAAAACCTCGGTGCCCTCCCCACAGCTGGAAACCAGGACACCCCTGGAGCGAAGGGGCACATACCGCAGCAAGGGAGAAGAGCGAGAGGCGAAGCACCTGAGAAAAAAAAAGGGCGCAAAACACCAGCACTGAAACACATCGCCCAAACCAAAACAAACTCCATGGTGCATGACATGCTGGCCGAACCGCACAACCCGCTCTGCAGGAAGGCGCCAACCAGGACTACCGCACTAGAAAAGTAGCCAAAAGAGGAAGCAGGAACAACAAAACCGGCCAACAAAGCGAAGACAGAGCCCAAAAAGGTACCCAACCGGGCCACAAGTAGCCCAACAGGGCTACAAGTATTCCAACAGGGCTACAGGTAGCCCAACAGGGCTACAAGTAGCCCAACCGGCCCACAAGTACCCAAACTGGCCCAAAAGTAGCCCAACAGGGCCACAAGTAGCCCAACCTGGCTACAAGTAGCCCAAAACGGCAACCCGGACGAGGAGCCGACAGACGTTCCAATAATGCGGGAAGTAGCGAAAACCTTCCCGAACCCTCGAGAACACAGAAGCCAACACTAGCTCCCGAAGGCACACAAAGGTGCAGGCACACCCGAGACCAGAAGTCACGTAGAACCCCAAGAATGGGGAAACATGACTTAGACACCGTCCCAAAAATGGGGGGGGGGGAGAAGCATCCACCCACAGGACGGAACCAACCGACTCAAAGGCCAAGGAACCGAGCCCGGGAAGGGGCCGACGCTCAACAGCACATACGGCGAGTGGGGAGGAAAAACCCCACTCCGCGTAACCACAAGCCCCGCCTAGAGGGGGAGAAAAAAAACCCCACGGAGTCCTACAGGGCCAAGGGCCCCCCCAAATCAGCAACTCCCCAGCCCCGGGAACCGACACGACAGGCCCCGGGGCTGAGCCGTCCCCCAAAAACCCCGGCCGCACCAGAAAACCGGGGCAGCCGCAAAAACATCAAGGAAGGGAGCCCACTGGCAGACTCTTACAACATGGCTGGAGGAACAGGCTCAATGCCCCCGTCACTACCCTGGAAGGGGAATTCCCAGAGACTGCCCGAGTCTCAACACCATCAAACCCCGCCCCGATCCTACAGACGGTAAGGAACCGGATGCAGGCAGGGAGGGGGGGATCCAGGAGAAAGACAAGGGGGTGTGGAAGGAACCGAAGCAACCAACATCCCCAAGTCCCAACACGAACCAAAACGGGGCAGCCCCAGGGCTCCCGGGGAGTAAACCATGAGAGCATTGCCACCACCAAGGCTCAAAGTGCAACGCCTCTGCTGCCCACACCCGCTTAGTCAGCACAACTGGGTAACCGAGCCACAACGAGCAACAAAACTCGCAGGACTCCGGGTCGAAGGTGTCACCGACCCCACAGGCAGCAGACAGAGGCAAAACAGAGAGCCACCCAGAGACAAAGGGTGAGAGCAACCCTCAAACTCGATGGAAGTGAGGGGGGACTCTGGGGTCACATCCATCGGACCCACGCGCCCCCAGGGGTTTTCCAGGGTCCCGAGCGTTTACTAAAAGAGGACTCGCGCTCAGGTAATCCCAGGCAGGGTACTGCTAACTGGCGCCCAAAGCTACCAAACAACTTTCTAAGAGCTGAACCCCTGGGACATGTACACTCACGGGGACCTAGAAGGGTGTACCACCAGAAAATACTCAGAACACAAGGGACACAAGGGGGCAAGAACGAAGGCAGACCCCTCCACCAGGTATATAAACAAAAAGAAAAAGAAAACCCCGCAAGAGGACAGCGTACCCAAGCGGAACAGAGCCGGCCGCCATGATTGGTAAAGACAAGCTGCACGGTACCCTGCGCCCCACCAGTGCAAAACTGGCTTTTACCCTAAGGTGAACAAGGGAGACAGAACACCCGAGCACACAAAGAGCAGCCGAAAACTAAGCAGTAAACGGCCTAGCAGGGGTTGGGGGGGGGGGCTCTCTCTCTCCGAAGGCTCTCTCTCTCTCTCTCTCTCTCTCTCTCTCTCTCTCTCTCTCTCACACAAGGCTAGAATGGACTTGGAAGAAGTATCAATGGTACCACCGAGCCCACAGGTATTTTCCAGGGTCCGTAGGGTAAATGAGCCCTACGAGAAGCCCAGGCACTGGGGGCCAGTTAAGCTGGTAGAATTGCTGATGGTAAATCATAGAATCCTAAGCTCGTATTAGTAACAGGCAAACCAACTACCAGTAGCAGCCATGAACCCTCAGGGGCAACAGAGGAGGAGGACTACCAACACCACCTAAGTTAGCCTAATCAGAAGCTAGGCAGACCTCCACTGTCCACAAAAGACAAAAACACAAGAAACGGAAACTAAAAACCCCTCTAAAAAAAACTCCATAAGCAGACTGGCAGCCAGAGAGAAGCATTGGCTACTGCATTGTCGAAAGATAGACTATTTCAGTCGCAGTGCGCCCACACCTAGTCAATAACACTCCCCCACCCGGTTCAAGACAGAAAGCCCAAGACCCCACGACGTACCCCAAGGGCGAAAACTACTTCAAGAGATGACGTCCTCTAGCAGGGAGTAATTCCCGAATGCCCAGGGAAGATAACCCTTAAATGCAAGGGGAGTACTTACAGAGTCCCTAGTAAGTACTAGGTTTACTTACCTAGTACTTTAGTAAGTTCACCCTAGGCGCATGCAGCTCCACATACAAGAATAAGGCACCTGGCCAACACCCACACAAACTGCTGGTACAGCCACACAGGGCAAAATCTAGAACAGGAACGTGAGGTCAGAGGTGGCTGAGCGACTGCCAACACATCTATCAAAGAACTGGAGTGGTGGACTGCTGTCTCCCCTTTGCCCCCCCCCCTATGGAAGGGGGGGAGGGTAATGCTAACAAGCAGAAGTGCTAGTAGCACAATGGGTTGCTTGTTTGTTTTTCTTTTTAGCAGTGCTATTTTTTTTTTTTGATGTAGATTGCACAGGTTAACCAGACAGTGGTCTGTTTTGATTCGCCTTCCTTTTTGGGTCTTTTCCCGATCAATGGCAATTATGACATACTTTAAATAAATAAATAATAAAATAAATATGTTTATTCAGGTAAGGTACATACATACAAGTGATGTTACATTAATGGATTGATATATAGATAGAGCTAGTACATACAATGCCTAAAGCCACTATTACGCAATGCGTTTCGGGCAAGATGTAAAATGTAAAATGCTCATATGCCATTGCTCCCTGTGCCTCTCTGAGGGAACCAGGTTCTAGCTAGTGGGTTCTCAGAAGGCATAAGAACTCCTGGGACTTATGACCCCAAACTAATATAGCATATATCAGTTTGAATAGCTTCAGGGAGCCGAAGAATTAATCAAATTCGGCTTTAATTAATTTTTTGGCTTTAAATATTTAAAGCCGAAAAATAAAAAGGCACAGAAAATTGCCTGATTATCCAAGCTTTCCTGTTAGCCCTCCACATAACTTGCAACTATCTTTTTAGAACATTATTGTTTCTCTTAAACACCCTTGGGTTCTCAGAGTTGTAAACAAGCAAAGGTTTTACTTTAAAATCCCCACTTGCAGTTCCAAACAACAAAAGAGTTAGTCTATCCTTCATTGGCTTGTGTTCAGGCAATGACTTCTCCTCTTGAGTGATATCAGTCCTCTTTGGCATCATTTTCCAGAAGAAGCCTGTCTCATCACAGAAGAACACTTGTTGGGGAATAAAACCCTCAGCCTCTACATATTCTCTAAACTCAATATAAAAAATTCTCGGCAGCATCCTTGTTAGAACTGGCAGCTTCCCCGTGCCTTTCTACACTGTGAATGCCACCTCTCATTTTAATTTCAATTTCTCAAACCCACCAATGACTGGCTTCGAACACATTAATATTAGCACTCGTTCAAGGGGTTTTCTGCAAAAGATCACCAGGCAGCTGTTTTGCATTCTCACAAATGATGACCTTAGATACCCTATCACCAGCCAACTATCATTCATTTATCCAAATCAATAACAATTTCTCAATCTCTTCAATTGTGTGTGTTACGGACCCCGAGCCCAGCGTCATAGCACGGAGCAGTGACGACAACGCCATCTGCCAGTCTGCTCCCGAAACCCTCTCCAAATGGACGACGCCATCTAGTGAGGACGGGATATACCGGCCACAGGGGCTGGATTCCCGTCTTAGTCAGCTCGTAACATAGCAGCTGCTGACCTCTGGTGAGGTGGCACTTAGACAGCAACACCATCTATGGAGTGGATAGGTGGACGTTTGTGTCTAAAGTCTGTAAGTGAGGTGCCCTAGAGCGTCCCTAGGACTGATGACGTGTCTGATTACAGAGTCGACCTGGGACGGCTGTATCGGACGATGGGGCAGTCTACCCAAGGCAGCCATAGTCTCTCCACGTGTTTGCTACAGAAGCTGTGAGTCACCCCCGGACGAACACTGTTGAGTGTGTTAGCCTGCCTGTGACGTGACAGTACCAGGAATCGTCTTATCTGGGGGCTGGCTGGTGGGAGAGACTGGCCACTGTGGTGCAGAGAGGAGAGTGATCTGTGGAATCACACGAGGCTCCTGCCTAGGGCTCGCAACCCTAGTATCGATCGTAGAGTGGCCTACACAGCGGAGCTGATTGGAACCTGCCAGCTACAGGCTGGATTTGTGGTTGAAGGCCTCCACGACGCTGCACCCAGTGGGACTGTAATTTGGGTGGCCTGTGGCCAGGGTAGATTCGCCGAGAGAATCAAAGGATTCATCGTGGGCCACAAAGAAGAGAACCAGGGCTACTCATTGTGAGCACCGAGGAGCATCCCGTGTCTTCAGAGGAAGACCATTCTGTACATTATAGTGTTTATAACCCCCGTGTGACTGTTTATATATTTATTTATGGTGGTGGTGATTATACATATATATAAAGCCGTGTAATTGTATCCCTTCCCCTTTCATTTACTTGCGTTACGGAACACACCCCTTGAAAGCCACTACTAACTTGGGGCCGGATACCCAAACTCTAATAACATCAGAGAAGAACCCAGTTGCGACCCAATAGGGCCGTAACAGTGTGAGATCTCTGTTTCGTAACTACTTTCACTATTTTTGCAACATCAGCTAATTTGATGGTCTCTTTAATTTTAAGTATTGTAGATATCATCTATTTAGGCATACCAAACTCGGTAACAAGACCAGACACATGAGCACCACTTAGCTATGAGGTCTTTCTATTTAGCTATGAGGTCTTTCTTCATCCCTATTGTATTTCAAAAAAAATTTCTTGGCTCATCTAACTTTCTTAGGTGATATGGTGACTTTACACTGAGAATATCCAAAATATCCAAAAGACAAGTGTATTGAGTTGTGCACTGAACGAGAGCTATGACAAAACAGGGACACACATTTTTGTACGAATACAAAACGGACGAATACCGAACATGAACAGGATCCAAATGACGAAAAGTATTAATTGGGAGTGATTCGAATACTAAGGTTCCACTGTAGTAATGCAAATTTTTTGAAAGAAAAACAATAAAACAAATTTAAATGTTTAATAACAAATATTATTAAGTTTCTAATTCCTGGACGAAAACCACTTTATATATTCCTGTCCATACAATGAATGCAAATTGAGTACATCTCAAATTGTTTATCTACTCCTTGCACAAATGTTTAATAAAATTGTTATTAAAAATAAAATGTCATTATTTGAGCAACAAAAGGTTCTAATTATACTTTAAATTAAATATATCTCATAAATGGTCCTAAATATAAAGTATTAAAAAATATGGAAAAAAACTAAACTGTTTTAGGTTGTACAAATATAATTTTTAGTCTATTATTGCAGCTTTCGAGGTGCTTGCTTGGTCTAGCAAACACCTTGGTCTTGGTCTTGTTTGCATATGACTTTTGCTCAATAACATATGATTAAAATATAATTTAAATACCCCATGCTACAGAGGTGTGCCTTGTGTTGCCAAACATATTTTTCACACAAAACTACGTAAACAAAAATACCTTTGTAGGACATCCAGCTCCATATTATGGTATTATTAAGATGAAGCTCACAGATTCCAAACAATATATTGGATTAGTGGGAAATTAATGTCTTAATATTTTCTGATACAATACTGAACTATATAAATGAATGGCATTCATAAGATTTATCCAACATACACATCACCTGGTGACTTTTAAAACTAATTTGGCTGCAAGACGTTTTCCCACAAGACAAAACACTAAGCCAATTCAGGTTTATCACCTGGATGTAAGGATATAAAGTGATTTCTCATTTTACTATGATGCTTAAATCCTTTTCCACACACAGGACACATGTGAGGATGATCACTTGGATGTAATGATATGAAGTGACTTCTCATTTTACTATGATGCTTAAATCCTTTTCCACACACAGGACACTTGTGAGGATGATCACCTGTATGCACTGATATGAAGTGACTTTTCATCTGACTGGGTACCTGAAATCCTTTTCTACACACAGGACACTTGTAAGGATAATCACCTGTATGCTTTAACAAGTGACCAATTATTTCACAACGTCTTCTGAACCTTTCCCCACACTCTGCACATTCAAAAGGTTTCTGGCCAGTGTGTCCCATCCTGTGAACCTTCATACTTCCAGCTTTACGGAATCTCTTCCCACACTCTGGACACTCATGATGTTTATCTTTTGTATGAACAACCATGTGCACCTTCACTAGTCCAAGCCATCTGAATCTTTTCCCACACTCTGGACACTCATGAGGCTTTTCCTCTGTATGTACCATCATGTGACTCTTCATATTTCTATGACGGTTGAATCTTTTCCCACACTCTGGACACTCATGAAGTCTATCTGCTGTATGCACACCCATGTGCTCCTGTACTTGTCCAAGCCTTCTGAATCTTTTCCCACACTCTAGACACTCATGAGGCTTATCCTCTGTATGCACCATCATGTGTCTCTTCATATTTCCAAGACTGATTCTTTTCCCACATTCTGGACACTCTTGAGGTTCTGTCATATTTATGATTCACAGAGCTTGTGTGAAGGTTATCTACTTCTAATGACTTTGGAACTGTCTTGGGACATAGAGCATCTCTTGGAGATGGTAGGATAATTAAGCCTAGGTGATCTTATGGTTCACATTACAGTTTTACAAAATCTAGGACAGGAAGACTGTAAAGCTAATTGAGGTTCCTCTAGGCCACCTACTGACTTTTCGGTAATGACCCAACTGTATTGAAATTACCAGTGCCACAGTACACCCACTGAACTTATCACTCACTGTGCCACAGTGTCCCAGGACCCCCACTGCTCCACAGGTGTGTGAAGATTATATCTTCTTGTGTACTGCTGGAGTTGTCTTCTGACTTGGGGCATCTCCTGCAGACACAATACTGCTGCTGGGTAGGATAATTAAGCACTGTTGTCTACCATGCTTGTTAATTTGGGGCGTTCTCGTGACGGGGAGACAACAAAGCTTTGCAGATAATAGTTGCCTGTGGGCGGAAGACTTCTGTGGGTTTTACGGCAGGTAAACACGCTGAGGCAGATATGCTATCCATCCATCCCGGGATACAAGACACTCCGTACATTGACAACATCGCACACTAATATTTTTATCACTTCGGACACCAGCTTTAGACGTTTCGCATATGTGTACGTGTTCCATATTAAAACGACAATATAATGCTATTAACAATTAAAATCTTCTACTCAACAGGCATATAGTTACCACAGTCTCCGTGGTGTAGTGGTAAGACACTCGCCTGGCGTTCCGCGAGCGCTGTCATGGGTTCGTATCCTGGCCGGGGAGGATTTACTGGGCGCAATTCCTTAACTGTAGCCTCTGTTTAACGCAACAGTAAAATGTGTACTTGGATGAAAAAACGATTCTTCGCGGCAGGGGATCGTATTCCAGGGACCTGCCCGAAACGCTACGCGTACTAGTGGCTGTACAAGAATGTAACAACTCTTGTATATATCTCAAAAAAAAGAAAAACAAAAAAAAAATAGTCATAATCCGGAGTTGGTAAGGACGCCGCTGCGGAGTTGGTAAGGACGAAGTTGTTTCTAGCCCGGTATCCGAAATTGCAGTAGACGACTTGACCAGGACCTAGATTCAGGAAGCTCTGTGTATTTCTTCGTAAGTTGGTTTGCTACGAAGGTTCCTAAGTGCGCCCTAAGAAGATGCTTAGGTACGATTCAATAAGGTCCACTTAGGAAGATATTTAGGTTTTGGGTCTTGTTCACTTACGTGCCGACAGAGGTCACTACTGTGTTTCGTTTGGCCAATCAGAGTGACTGTTACATTTCTAACCTGACCAATCACGCTAATGCAATATCAGCTGTGTTATGTAAACATTGTGGTTCCTCGTGGTATTGTTGTCAGAAAAATCATCTGTTGCAAACTCTACCTACTATCAAGAAGAAGAAATGATCTGTGCATCCAGTCATGTGCCTGAAACAATCAAACACTATCTCCTTCACTGGTTTCGACATTGTAGTGCCAGAGTAAATAAAACAAAAAAAATAGCGCACTTAAAATAACCTTTACCATCGTGTATATTACTATAGGTGACATCTCGTTACATGAAAATTATCCAATAATCAAAGCACTGGCTAAATATCTCCAGTGACCAACAAAGTGGCCACATTTGACCTGTGCCACATTCATAGTTGGCGCAACCAACAGGCAAACACAGAAGACAAGTGTCTGGCCGCAGCACCAAGGATTAGCTGACGCCAGCACAAAACCACCCCGTCCTACAGTGCGGCGTCTCCCTCTAACACTCCTCTGTTTATTCACTTTATCTACAGTACAAGACATCAAACACTTTTGAAACCTAGTCATTCTCAACATTAACGCGTCTCCCAACATTTGTACTCGTGCAGTCATCGAGAGAATAGACACTTCACGCAAACTATACACCTACTATCAAGAACCAAAACAAACATACTACATCCTCTTAGTATTCATAAATAAATAAGACAAAGAAAATGTCTGGGATAAAAAGGAAAGCAAACTTCAGTGAAGAGGAGCTGACAGTTCTCGTTGATGAGGTTAAGAAGAGAGAACGCATAATTTTTGGGAAGCTATCAAGACAAGTCACTACCCAAGATAAACACTGTGCCTGGAGCCAAGTAGCTGTTGCTGTAAGTGGTGTTGGTCTCTGCTCAAGACAACAAGCCGATGTTCGCAAGAAATTTCAGGATCTTAAATCTTCAGTCAAGAAAAATAATCAGGCACTATGAAATTTATTTAAATCTTTCTAATTATAATCTCTAAAAATAGTTTAAGAAATTATAATATTTTGTAATAACAATTGTAAATAAGAACAATATTGAAACATTAAAATGTAACAATTATTCATATCATTAATTTTGCTATGACTTGCATAGTATATAGTGTAATTTAATAACCAATCTACCTCATATAGTCAACTTATGTTTGGTGTAAATATTTACATGTTTTTTGTATTAAAGAATGTTTATCAATTGCTAGGTTTAATTGTTGAGAGTTCAAAGTAGTGACAATATGAAAAAAACACCAGAATAAGAAACATTTTTTCTGATCAGGGGGAGAAAGATACTGGCAGTATGGGGCTTTAAATTTATTGAAGATTAAATTCTGCAGAACATGTAAATATATGGTCACTGCTTGCTTGATGCAAGCGGGGATGTTTCTGGCGGGGGAGAAGGAAACAATTGTGCAGCGCGTCCCGCGGCGTTGCGCGGGCAGTTTGGGGCCCCTATAAATACGGGCGCACAACGGGGCTCTGCCCTCACTCCGCCTACCCTCGCCGCTGCCCTCGCAACCACTCCCCGGCCGCCCGACTTCGCACGAGATGGACAACACGCCAGCTGCCTCGGTACCTGACCTCTCTCTCACGGACATCCTGGGGCCCTCGACACCCCAGACTGTTCCGGCAGGCCCCTCGTGCCCTACACTTCTAAACCCAAGGTGAGGTTTTCTGTTCAGTTCTAGTCAGGTCTCCCCAGTGCGGCGTGTGCCAAGCGCCTTCCCCTCGCGGTACGTGTGTGCCGCCTTAGTTAGTCCTTTGGGCTCTCTGCTGTTGTTCCCGGAGAGCTGGGGCGCCCTTCCTGGGCCTGTGCCGGGCGCCCCGTGCCGTGCTGGTCGCGTGGCTGGCTTAGGGTCGGCGTGCCCTGGGCCGCGTCCCTAGTGGCCTGCGATCGGTCTCCTCTCTTGTGGGGCCCCGTCCAGCCGTGCCCGTCCGTGCCCAAGGGGTCCCGCCGCGCGGCGTGCTAGGCGCGCGCCCTGCCCGGGGCCCCATCGGCGGCCAGGCGTGCCCTTGCCGGCGTCGCCATGTGGCCAGGCGTGGTGGGCCCTACGCCCTTTGTGCTCTGCCTTGGGGCCGTCTCCTTTTTATTGGCCTTGGGGTCGTCTGGGGTGCTTCGGCGTCCTTCCCGCCTTTCCTCCGGGGCCCCCTGTCGCCGGCCCGCCGGGTTTTCCCTGGGTGTCTCAGGGGGCCAGGTTTCGCCTTGTCCGAGGACATGTGTCGCCGTCGGCGACGGATTGTGGCCAGGTTCGGTCCTACGCCCGGGGCGCTTGTTCTCGGCGGCGGCGACACGTGGTCAGGCGTGGGCGGCCCTATGGCGGGCCCCGCCTTGGGGCCAATGCATGCCTTGCCGGGTCGTCACGTGCCTGGCCGGCAGGGCGTGCTTCTGCGTCTTTCCTGGTTTTCCCTCGGGTGTTCCCTGTTGCCGGTCTGCCGGCTTCCCTGGGATGTCCCCAGGGGTCGGGTCTCCCTGTGCGGACAAGCGTCGCCCCTGGCGACGACTCGTGGCCAGGTCAAGCCCTCCGCCCGGGCCTGCTACGGGGCACACGCCTGGTCGTGCTGCCACGTGGCACGGCGTTCCGTGGCGCGCACGGTTGGGCTGTGTCCCGCCCTTCCTGTCCCCTGTTGGGTGCTACTCCACGTGGCTTTGCGCCACGGCTTCCCACGTCGGGGCTCGGGCTGCCTTGCGCCCGTACGGCCGCGCCTGTGTGCGGCCCCCCCCCCTCCCCCTTTTCGTCTAGGCCCTGAGCATGCCGTGTGGCAGCGCGTGGTTGGTAGGCCACGGGGTCCTTGCCGTGTGTGGTGTGTTCTCTGCTAGGCACGTCGCCTTCGGACGTCTCGCCCGGCCGTGTTGCCCGGGGTGTTAGCCCAGGCCCTTCGGTGTCCCGGAGTCTCCAGGTACGTCTTCCCCAGAGTGGCGCCGATCTAGATGTCCCCAGACGTCCGTCGGCCGGTGTAAGTCCGGCATGTAGTCCCCAGACGTACGTCTGGCCGGTGTTGCCCGGTGTGGTATTTCAAGCTTTCCGCCGTCCAGGCCCTCAGGCACGTGCCCTGCTTGCCTGGGGGGTAGCCTGGGCCGTTACTCCATGTCCTCCGTCTGGCCGGTGTTGCCGGCAGGTTGGTTCCCAGGCGCCCCCGCCTGGCCAGGGTAGCCTGGTGTGTTTGTCTTAAGCGCCCTGCACGTCCGTCGTAGCAGGGATTCCCCCTACGTCGTAAGTTCAGCGTTCGTCCGCCTGTGTCGCCTGTTGTTCTTCTTCGTCAGAGGGAGACGCCGGCGTTGGAGCAAGGACCCGAGATCAGCTCGACGACGACGGCAGGTTTACGTCTACGGGTACGCACCACACGCCCTGGGTTCGGCGTTGACGCCGGCAATCCAGGATGACTTCGTTATGTTCGTTAAGTCCTCGGCGTCCAGTTCCAGGGGCCGTGCCCTGGACAGGGGGGTGGCCCCCACGTCGCCTGGGGCACGGTATCCTCCAGCAGATGGCGGCGTCGAAGCGTCGTCGGGAACGTCGTATATTTAATGATCCCCATTCTCTGCCTCCTTAAGACACTGTAAATTAAGTCTTTCTCACACTTGGTGTGAAATAAAAATTTGGAAGGTTTCTTATCATGTACTAGCAGACTTCCCGCGACATGCCTTGCCCTTATTCATATTTATGTTCTACATTTCAGCACCGACATGCCTCTGCTTTCAGATCACCTCGGATTCACTTTGCCCCAGCCTAACTTTACTCAGGCATTCGTAGCCTTGTGCATGTCGTACGTTCAATCTTCGCGTCCGCTGTGTCACAGTTTGCTTGTTCACTTGTCCTTGTCTTACGTCATTAAGTAAAGTCGCCAGGATGTCCTATTTGCAGAGTTATAAGTAATTTATTAAGTAAAGTCAGACAGGACGTCCTATTTGCAGTATTTGCGGGCCCTTAATTTGTTTGCGTTCCCTGGCCCTGCATTTTGCCTAGTTTCCTCAGTAGTTACAGTTTTCGCTGGGCTCTTGCAGTTTATTCACGTCGCTTATTTGGTTATATTTATGTTATGCATCTCCTCCGTTCTCTTAATGTAAAATGGCTATATATCCACGCCGTTTGTATACCCTTATTTTTGTACTTGCAGATACCACGTGACATGCCTGCCCTTTTCATAATTATGTTCTACATTTCAGCGCTAACATGCCTCCTGTTTCAGGTTACCTCGACTCTCTTTCCCAACCAGCCTCCTTAATTTACCCCGACAGTTGATGCGTTGCTTGCCGCACGGTTATTTGTACGTTGCTGTGTTCAGTATGCTTGCCTATGTCACCCTGCCTGCCTCACTAAGTAAAGTCAGCCAGGATGTGCTATTTGCAGAATTACTAAGAAAATTATTAAGTGAAGTCAGCCAGGCAGTGCTCGTTGCAGAGTTACTAGAAATTTAAGTAAAGTCAGCCAGGATGTGTTTTGCAAAGTTCCTAGAATTATTAAGTAAAGTCAGACAGGAAGTGTTTTGCAGAGTTCCTAGATTTATTAAGTAAAGTCAGCCAGGCTGTGCTATTTGCAGTTTCGCGGGCCCTTATTTTAGCTTCGTTTCCTGGCCCGGCAATTTGCCTAGATTCATAGGTAGTTACAGTAGTTCATGCTTGGCTATTGCAGTTTATTCACGTTACTTCTATGGTTATTTATGTTATGCTTTCCTCCGATGCTTAATGTAAAATTGGTTTATTTATTCTAGGGCGATATGTTCCATTTAGCCTACCACAATTTAATCTTCTTACTTATTTGGTAACATTTGTGCTGTGCTTCATTTATGGTTGTCATTAAGTGTTTCTATTTATTATCGGGCGATATGTCCCATTCACCACTATTCATCCCTGTTACTATTTGGTTACACTTGTGTCGTGCATCCTTTATGTTTGTTATAAAAACATTTTTTGTTTACTATAGGGCGACTTGTTACTTTTAGCTTACGTTATTCTTTGTTTCAGCCATCCTTTGTTTCCTTGGCAGTGTCTTCAGTTAGTGTCCCCTTTCCTCGCTGTGGCTTCTAGGCAGCCAGGACGCGCGAGGTGCAGTTGTGGGCCCTCGCCTCTTGCTTTATGCCTCTGGCCCTGCACTTGCCGGGTCCCCCCCCCTTTCTTTATTCTCGTTTCAGCACTAACATGCCCCTGCTTTCTGATTACCACGGTTCCCTTTCCCAAACAGGCTACCTTAATTTATTCTACGTCAGCTGATGCTTGCACATGCCTTGCCTTCGGTGTTGCGTAGCTGTGTTCAGTATGTTTGTTCTTTTTCCTTGCCTTCCGTCATTTAAAGTCAGCAGGATGTTTATTTGCAGAGTTACTAATTAAATTTTAAGTAAAGTCAGCGAGGATGTGCTATCTGCAGAGTTACCAAGTAATTATTAAGTTCAGCCAGGATGGGCTATTTGCAGAGTTCCTACGTAAATTAAGTAGAGTCAGCCAGGATGCGCTATTGCAGAGTTACTAAGTAATTATTAAGTAAAGTCAGCCAGGATGTGCTATTTGCAGCCTTCTAAGTAAATTATTAAGTAAAGTCAGCCAGGATGTGCTATTTGCAGAGTTATTAAGTAAATTAGTAAGTAAAGTCAGACAGGATGCGCTATTGCAGTGTTCCCAAGTAAATTATTAAGTAAAGTCAGCCAGGACGTGCTATTTGCAGCCTTCTAAGTAAATTATTAAGTAAAGTCAGCCAGGAAGTGCTACTTGCAGAGTTACTAAAATTATTAAGTAAAGTCACCCAGGATGTGCTATTTCGCAGCCTTACTACGTATTAAAGTAAAGTCAGCCAGGATGTGCTAGTTGCAGAGTTACTAAGTAATTTATTAAGTATAGTCAGCCAGGGTGTGCTATTGCAGAGTTACTATTTACTTTTTGCTTTTGCTGGGTTACTCATATGCTTCTCCCCTTCCTGCCTAGGTATGTCTAGGTATGGCCAGCGGTGCGCGAGCCGCGGCTTATCGGTTGCCCCCCCCCCCCCCCTGGTTCCCTGTTTACTCGGTCTCGCCCGCTTACTTCCGCATTCTTCCATCCCATTCTACGATTGTCGCCTCTCGTTTTTGGGCCTATGTCCTTTCTCAGCCGGGTGGTGTGCCGTCCAGCGCGCCTCGGCGACGTTATCTTCTCTTCGGACCTATATGCCATTTCCGCCCCCCCCCCCCAGCCGTGCCTGTGGGGCCCGGGCCCGCCCGTGGGAACCGTCCCTTTGGTCCCTCCTACGTCTGCTTATCTGTTAAATTTGCTACGGTTGGACTCGCAATTATGATTCGTATTTATTACAAAAAAAAAAAAAAAAAATTCTGTTTCCCACAATTTACACTTCGCTTATGTTATGTTTGCTTATCTTATGTTATATGTTATGTTATATGTTATGTTATATGTTATGCTATACGTTATGTTATATGTTATGTTATATGTTATGTTATATGTTATGCTATATGTTATGTTATATGTTATGTTATACGTTATGTTATATGTTATGTTATATGTTATATGTTATGTTATATGTTATGTTATGTTATGTTATGTTATATGTTATGTTATGTCATGGTATGCTAGCAGGGGCGGCAGTCGGGGTTTTTCCCCCTGCCTGTCGCCAGGTTAGTCAGGCTGTCACTAACGTTCCCCCTTTCCGCAGTGGCGAGAAGACGGACCACCCTACATCTGCAACAAGGAAGAGGGCTCGGACGGCGTCAACGCGAGGACAGCAACGTAGTGGAGCCCGGACACAACCGGCCAGGGCGCGGACCAAGCCCGCACGCTTTGCCTCACCCTCTACAGAGCCCTCCTCGGCTGGCTCGGACACGGACACCGGGCGCACTCCTCAGCTGCACAATTCGGGCAAAGCAACGGGTGGCACAGTGACCCAACTCCCACCGCTTTCAGCAGATGATTGGACGACGCTGCAGGCCCTCATCGCGCAAGCACGTGGGCCCCCATCGGGCGCGGCTCTCCGCGACGGAGGAGGTGCCACGGCCGCCCCTGCCCTGGCCACCACTGCTCCGGCCGCCTCAGCCCCCTCGCCCTTCTCCTCTGAGCGTCGCCCACGATACAGGGCCAGGGGGCATACGTCGAGGCGCCGTGCCAGCTCCTCCAGCCCGTCCTCTTATGGTGAGTCTCCCAGGGTGAGCGCTGCTTCCCCTCCTCCTAGCCCTTGGCTGGGACCCCTACGGGCTCCCCAGGCTTCCACCATCCCACTCCTGGGCGTACACGTACCACAGGCCCTCCGTGAAAAGATCTGGGCTAAAAAGTATGTTGACCTCAGGGAGTTGCTCAATCATGAGCGAGAAGCAGGGCCCTACGAGCCACGCCTCGCGCCCCCCACTGACCCCCAGGCGTCTGGTAAGAAGCTGATGCCACTGACGCCAGCCCAGTGGGAGCACGGCTTCGACATATATGCCACGCTCTACATAGAGAAGCACCCGGCCGAGGCTCAGGCCCTGCTCACCTACACCCGCTACGTCAAGACCATGAAGGTGACCCTCAAAAACGACTGGATGTGGTACGACAAGGCCTTCAGATGGGACAAGGAGAGGTCGGACTGTTCTTGGCTCGATTACAGGCTGGACCTGGAATTCCGCTCGATACAGCGGGTCGCACACGTCGCTATCCAGGCAGGCAGACAGGAGGCAGGTCGGCCGGCTGCCCTTTCCCTCTCTAGCGCCCGGGCCGCAGGGCTTCCCCCGGGCTACTGTTTTGCCTACCACTCAAGAGGACCCGGCTGCACTTTTACTTCCTGCGCCTTCCAGCACTACTGCCCGCGCTGCCGTAGGCGGCACCCGGCCTACACCTCGTGCCCCCCAGCCCACTTACGCGACAGACCCACCCATGACCAGCGCCCACGAAGACAACCACGGGACAAGGCTAAGAAGAGCGCCGGCAGTAACAACGCCGGTGGACGCCGACGCCCTTGACGCTTTGCTGGCGGGTTACCCCCTGCGAGACTACGTCGTGGGAGGTTTCAGAAGGGGGTTCCTTCTTGGCTTTGAAGGAGTGCGAACCCCCCTTACTTCACGCAACCCCCAGGCTACGACGGACCTCCCGCACATCGTCGGGCCCATGCTCGACAAGGAGTTGAGTCTAGGACGCATCGCGGGCCCCTACGAAGTCCCCCCTTTCAAGAATTTCAAGTGTTCACCCATAGCTCTGAGGGAGAAGTCTACGCCGGGCAAGTACCGCCTCCTGCACAACCTTAGCTACCCTTACTCCCCTGACAGTGTGAACGCCAACATCCCACGGGAATCGACGTCCGTCACCTACCAGTCTATCCATGACGCGGTGACAATGGTTGTCAGCCGGTCCCCGGGGGCTCACCTGGCAAAGTGCGACATCGCAGAAGCTTTCAGGATCGTCCCAGTACACCCGAGCGACTACCATCTGCTGGGGTTTTCTTATGGGGGCAAGTACTACTACGAGAAGATGCTCAGCATGGGAGCCGCCCCCTCCTGCCGGATCTTCGAGTCCTTCTCCAGTGCCCTGCAATGGATCCTCGCCGAGAAGTACGGGGTCTGCGACGTCGTGAAGGTATTGGACGACTTCCTCTTCGTCAGTTTCACGTTCGACGAGTGCCAGCGAAGCCTGAGGGTGTTCACTGCCCTCTGCGAGCGTCTGGGGGTCCCCTTGGCACCTCACAAAACGCAGGGCCCGTGCTCCTGCCTCACGTTCCTGGGGCTGGAGATTGATGCTCACAGGATGGAAACAAGACTACCAGAGGACAAGAGAACGAAGTACACGGCAGCGGTCGAAGTCGCGCTGAGTCAGGAGCGCATCCCTCTCCGAGATCTGCAGGCGATCATCGGGAAGTTGCAATTCGCCACCGCGGTAATCCCGGGAGGACGGGCCTTCTTGCGTCGTCTGCACCCGCTTACGCGAGGCCCACAGCGTCCCTCGCGCCTATGCCATTTGGACGCGGAGGCTAAGCACGATCTCGTCGCCTGGCGCTCCTTCCTCACTGATTTCAATGGAGTAACAGTTTTTCCCCCAGATGGCGGGTGGGGAAACGCCCCATCACTTTCAATGTGCGCAGATGCTTCTTCCAAGGGGTATGGACTAACGCTAGGGGCAGCCTGGTTCAGGGGAACCTGGCCTCAGGTCTGGGGTCGGCTCAACATTGCTTTGCTCGAGCTCTACCCTTTCTTTATGGGCATAGCACTTTTCGCCCCGGTATTGGCCAATAAGAGGCTGGTGTGTAAATCGGACAACAGTGCAGTGGTAAGCGTGCTCAACACACTCTCTGCTAGGTGCCCACTACTAATGCAAATTGTCAGGCCCTTGGCAGTGCTGTTACTCATCCATAACATTACACTACTACCCTCCCACCTCCCAGGAAAATTAAACGGGGTTTGTGATGCTCTTTCCCGCTTACAGACGCTGCCGCCCTTGTTCCTGCGAGAAGCAGGCCTCGCCGAGACGCCGACAACAGTTCCTGCGCACCTCCTGCCCTGCAACTTCACCCTGCAACTGTGAGGACCCTATTCAACTCCCTGCAGCCAGCGACGAGGCGTACTTACAGGGCTAAGTGGGTGGAGTACGCCGCCTACGTCTTGGCAGGGCGGCAAGGAGAATGCCCCTTCGATGCTGCACCTCCGACTCTGGTGAACTTCCTGCAATCTCTGCTCTCGCGGGGCCTGGCTTACCGCTCTCTGCACGCATATCTAGCGGCCATCGCCTTCGTCTGCAAGCTACACGGTAGGAGGGACCCAACTCGGCACTTCCTGGTCACCCAACTCCTCAAAGGGGCACGTAACTCCGCACAGCGGGCCCCTGCGCGGCGTCTCCCAGTGACGAGGAGCCTCCTGCATCGCCTGCTGCGGGCACTGGGAGGCGTATGTAACTCTGCCTATGAGAAGTCCTGCTACAGGGCGCTCTTCTCCCTGGTTTTCCACGCCTGCCTACGCCCGGGTGAGGCGGTTTACGTGGACCATGGACGACACACGCTCAACCTTGAGCAGGTATCACTTACGACGGCAGGAGTAGATATCGTCTTCAACACCTACAAGCACAGTGCAGGGCGCACGCCCACCCTCTCCCTGAGAGCGAACCCTTCCAGCAAGTACTGCCCGGTTCGTGCCCTGTCTAAATACTTTAATCTCAGGGGCCTGCGCCCGGGGCCCATATTCAAACACGCCGCAGGCGCTCCTGTCACCAGGCGAGATTTCTCCAAGATCCTACGCTCTGCCCTCTCGGCGCTAGGCTTGCCTCCAGATGACTACGCGCCGCATTCCTTCCGTATCGGCAGGGCCACTCAGCTGTCTCGGGATGGGCTCGCCACTTCAGAAATAATGGCTGTCGGCAGGTGGAGGAGTAGCGCTTTCACATCCTACGTCAGGCGGGACGTTGTTGCTCTGCCACTTTGAGTGCCTCACGCGGCCAGCTGGCACTCGCCCTTCGGGGGGGGGGTCCGGCCGCTGGCCTGCGGTGGGGGTGCAGCGCCGGTCCCCAAGTGTCCCGCTGTCCGCAGCTAATACTTTGCCCAGTCTAGGTGCTAGTAAGCCCTACTTGTAGTCAACCCCTTCTCCTTATTCATTAGGTCTTACCGGCCTCTTGGTCGGGTACATTATGTGTTATGTGGTCTCTCACTTATTAGTTACTCTTTGTGTCCTGCCTGTTATATCCTAGTGTTATATAATTACTCACATTTGCATTCGGCCTTAATTCTAGTACCAGTTAATGCTTTACGTTTCTGCAGAATTAGTTCCATGTCACTATAGGCTAAGGTCTCATAATTACTACGGGTGTACCTTTTAAGTTAAACCTAGTCCTCGGACTTGGAATTGTTACTGTTAATTCTTACTTTATATATTTACATGTTCTGCAGAATTTAATCTTCAATAAACTTTAACGCCCCATGCTGCCTATTTCTTTCTTCCCCTGGACAGAAAATGGTCACTGCTTGCTTGATTGCAAGCGGGGATGTTTCTGGCGGGGGAGAAGGAAACAATTGCGCAGCGCGTCCCGCGGCGTTGCGCGGGCAGTTTGGGGCCCCTATAAATACGGGCGCACAACGGGGCTCTGCCCTCACTCCGCCTACCCTCGCCGCTGCCCTCGCAAAATCCCACCCTCCACCCCTTTGCAAGCGGCTGCTTTTGTACCCTCGTCATGCTTTGCACAGCGTCCTGTTTGTCTCCCCACTGCTGTGGGAAGGGGGGTGCAGCGCCGGTCCCCAAGTGTCCCGCTGTCCGCAGCTAATACTTTGCCCAGTCTAGGTGCTAGTAAGCCCTACTTGTAGTCAACCCCTTCTCCTTATTCATTAGGTCTTACCGGCCTCTTGGTCGGGTACATTATGTGTTATGTGGTCTCTCACTTATTAGTTACTCTGTGTCCTGCCTGTTATATCCTAGTGTTATATAATTACTCACATTTGCATTCGGCCTTAATTCTAGTACCAGTTAATGCTTTACGTTTCTGCAGAATTAGTTCCATGTCACTATAGGCTAAGGTCTCATAATTACTACGGGTGTACCTTTTAAGTTAAATCTAGTCCTCGGACTTGGAATTGTTACTGTTAATTCTTACTTTATATATTTACATGTTCTGCAGAATTTAATCTTCAATAAACTTTAACGCCCCATGCTGCCTATTTCTTTCTTCCCCTGGACAGAAAAAAAG
>NW_025563313.1:0-22159 GCF_020424385.1 Procambarus clarkii
GAGGAGCAGGAGGTGGAGGAGGAGCAGGAGGTGGTGGAGGAGCAGGAGGTGAAGGAGGTGGAGGAGGTGGAGGAGGGGGAGGAAGTGGAGGAGGAGCAGGAGGTGGTGGAGGAGCAGGAGGTGGTGGAGGAGGTGGAGGAGGTGGAGGAGGTGGAGGAGGAGCAGGAGGTGGTGGAGGAGCAGGAGGTGAAGGAGGTGGAGGAGGTGGAGGAGGAGCAGGAGGTGGTGGAGGAGCAGGAGGTGGAGGAGGTGGAGGAGGTGGTGGAGGAGCAGGAGGTGGTGGAGGAGCAGGAGGTGGAGGTGGAGCAGGAGGTGGAGGAGGAGCAGGAGGTGGTGGAGGAGCAGGAGGTGGAGGAGGTGGAGGAGGAGCAGGAGGTGGTGGAGGAGCAGGAGGTGGAGGAGGTGGAGGAGGTGGAGGAGGTGGAGGAGGAGCAAGAGTGGTGGAGGAGGAGGAGGTGGAGGAGGTGGAGGAGGTGGTGGAGGAGCAGGAGGTGGTGGAGGAGCAGGAGGTGGAGGTGGAGCAGGAGGTGGAGGAGGAGCAGGAGGTGGTGGAGGAGCAGGAGGTGGAGGAGGTGGAGGAGGAGCAGGAGGTGGTGGAGGAGCAGGAGGTGGAGGAGGAGCAGGAGGTGGTGGAGGAGCAGGAGGTGGAGGATGTGGAGGAGGTGGAGGAGGAGCAGGAGGTGGTGGAGGAGCAGGAGGTGGAGGAGGAGCAGGAGGTGGTGGAGGAGCAGGAGGTGAAGGAGGTGGAGGAGGTGGAGGAGGGGAAGGAGGTGGAGGAGGAGCAGGAGGTGGTGGAGGAGCAGGAGGTGGAGGAGGTGGAGGAGGTGGAGGAGGAGCAGGAGGTGGTGGAGGAGCAGGAGGTGTAGGTGGAGCAGGAGGTGGAGGAGGAGCAGGAGGTGGTGGAGGAGCAGGAGGTGGAGGAGGTGGAGGAGGAGCAGGAGGTGGTGGAGGAGCAGGAGGTGGAGGAGGAGCAGGAGGTGGTAAAGGAGCAGGAGGTGGAGGAGGTGGAGGATGTGGAGGAGGTGGAGGAGGAGCAGGAGGTGGTGGAGGAGCAGGAGGTGGAGGAGGAGCAGGAGGTGGTGGAGGAGCAGGAGGTGAAGGAGGTGGAGGAGGTGGAGGAGGGGGAGGAGGTGGAGGAGGAGCAGGAGGTGGTGGAGGAGCAGGAGGTGGAGGAGGTGGAGGAGGTGGAGGAGGTGGAGGAGGAGCAGGAGGTGGTGGAGGAGCAGGAGGTGGAGGAGGTGGAGGAGGAGCAGGAGGTGGTAGAGGAGCAGGAGGTGGAGGAGGTGGAGGAGGAGCAGGAGGTGGAGGAGGTGGAGGAGGTGGAGGAGGTGGAGGAGGAGCAGGAGGTGGAGGAGGAGCAGGATGTGGAGGAGGAAGCAGGAGGTGGAGGAGGAGCAGGAGGAGCAGAAGTAGAAGGAGGTGGAGGAGGTGGAGGAGGTGGAGGAGGTGGAGGAGCAGCAGGAGGTGGAGGAGGAGCAGGAGGTGGAGGAGGAGCAGGAGGAGCAGAAGTTGAAGGAGGTGGAGGAGGAGCAGGAGGTGGAGGACGAGCAGGAGGTGGAGGAGGAGCAGGAGGAGCAGAAGTAGAAGGAGGTGGAGGAGGTGGAGGAGGTGGAGGAGGAGAAGGAGGTGGAGGAGGAGCAGGAGGTGGAGGAGGAGCATGAGGTGGAGGAGGAGCAGGAGGTGGAGGAGGAGCAGGAGGTGGAGGAGGAGCAGGAGGTGGAGGAGGAGCAGGAGGTGGAGGAGGAGCAGGAGGTGGAGGAGGAGCAGGAGGTGGAGGAGGAGCAGGAGGTGGAGGAGGAGCAGGAGGTGGTGGAGGGAGGAGGTGGAGGAGGTGGTGGAGGAGGAGCAGGAGGTGGAGGAGGAGCAGGAGGTGGAGGAGGAGCAGGAGGTGGTGGAGGAGCAGGAGGTGGTGGAGGAGCAGGAGGTGGAGGAGGTGGAGGATGTGGAGGAGGTGGAGGAGGAGCAGGAGGTGGTGGAGGAGCAGTAGGTGGAGGAGGAGCAGGAGGTGGTGGAGGAGCAGGAGGTGGAGGAGGTGGAGGAGGTGGAGGAGGTGGAGGAGGTGGAGGAGGTGGAGGAGGTGGAGGAGGAGCAGGATGTGGTGGAGGAGCAGGAGGTGAAGGAGGTGGAGGAGGTGGTAGAGGAGCAGGAGGTGGAGGAGGTGGAGGAGGTGGAGGAGGAGCAGGAGGTGGTAGAGGAGCAGGAGGTGGAGGGGTAGAGGAGGTGGAGGAGGAGCTGGAGGTGGAGGAGGAGCAGGAGGTGGAGGAGGAGCAGGAGGTGGAGGAGGAGCAGGAGGAGCAGAAGTAGAAGGAGGTGGAGGAGGTGGAGGAGGTGGAGGAGGAGAAGGAGGTGGAGGAGGAGCAGGAGGTGGAGGAGGAGCAGGAGGTGGAGGAGGAGCAGGAGGTGGAGAAGGAGCAGGAGGTGGAGGAGGTGGAGGAGGAGCAGGAGGTGGAGGAGGAGCAGGAGGTGGAGGAGGAGCAGGAGGAGCAGAAGTAGAAGGAGGTGGAGGAGGTGGAGGAGGTGGAGGAGGAGCAGGAGGTGGAGGAGGAGCAGGAGGTGGAGGAGGAGCAGGAGGAGCAGAAGTAGAAGGAGGTGGAGGAGGTGGAGGAGGTGGAGGAGGAGAAGGAGGTGGAGGAGGAGCAGGAGGTGGAGGAGGTGGAGGAGGAGCAGGAGGTGGAGAAGGAGCAGGAGGTGGAGGAGGTGGAGGAGGAGCAGGAGGTGGAGGAGGAACAGGAGGTGGAGGAGGAGCAGGAGGAGCAGAAGTAGAAGGAGGTGGAGGAGGAGCAGGAGGTGGAGGAGGAGCAGGAGGAGCAGAAGTAGAAGGAGGTGGAGGAGGTGGATGAGGAGCAGGAGGTGGAGGAGGAGCAGGAGGTGGAGGAGGAGCAGGAAGTGGAGGAGGAGAAGGAGGTGGAGGAGGAGCAGGAGGTGGAGGAGGAGCAGAAGTAGAAGGAGGTGGAGGAGGTGGAGGAGGAGCTGGAGGTTGAGGAGGAGCACAACGAGAGAAGAACAAGACCAGAACATAACAATGCCAACACAGAAGACACTACTCAACATAATAGGCCTATTACACCTGATTAATCTTTGTATGTGCTCGTCCCCTATTATCCCCTATTATCCCCTTGCCTTCTTCCTTCACTCTACTTGTCTCTTCACCTGGCCCTGTACTGGTATAAATCTAACGAGGTTTGTAAGTTGTTATCACTTGAGAATGAACCATGGAGGTTCGAAACTTTGTGCAATTGTATAATAAGTGTAATACATTCTATAGTAATTCACTTTTTTCTTCATCTTGAAAAACAGACATGACTTTTGGAGAACTCTTTCAACTAAACCCTGATGCAAGAATATTAGTTAGAGGGATAGAAGCCCTAAACAAGAAGATAGTAATACAGAATATGCTGTCATATTCAAAGATATATATATATATATATATATATATATATATATATATATATATATATATATATATATATATATATATATATATACAACTTTAGAACACTTTCCCACCAGGAGACTCGAACCCTAGCCAGCACAGAAGCCTTCCAGCAACTGGCATAACAGGTACGCCTTAACCCTCTCCACCACCGCTCAAACCCTTAAAAGAGATGGTAATTTCGGAGTATTTAAATACCCCAAAGATCAACACCTCCCAAGAGCACCAGAGCAAGTGAGGGGTCATTTAGACGTTAATTTCATCAAGTCCCTGTTAATATGGGAAGACACAGTGTCTCTGCTTAAGGCACAACTCTCCTAAACACGAGAGTTTAAGTATACAACTTTAGAAACACTTTCCCACCAGGAGACTCGAACCCTAGCCAGCACAGAAGCCTTCCAGCAACTGGCATAACAGGTACGCCTTAACCCTCTCCACCACCGCTCAGACCCTTAAAAGAGATTAACTTTTAACGATTAAAAGTCTGTATTAACTATCTTCTTGTTTAGAGCTTCTATCCCTCTAACTAATATTCTTGCATCAGAGTTTAGTTGAAAGAGTCTAAAGAGTATCTGGGATCAGCCCAGATTGTATCTGGGCTGATCCCAGATACAATCAAACCCTTCTTCTTCGGAGCATCCCTTTCTGCCCTTAAGAAGAAGGATGGTGGACTCAGACCCATTGCCGTGGGTAACACACTTCGGCGCCTTGTTGCTAGGGCAGCTGTCAGAAAAATTAACATAGACGCTGCAACGATGCTTCGACCCCATCAACTAGGTTTTGGTGTCCCCCATGGCTGTGAAGCACCAGCTCATGCAGCACGAGCCTATATCAAGGACCTCCCAGAAAATATGGCATTAATTAAATTAGACTTTAAAAATGCCTTCAACCAGGTAAAAAGGGATGTGGTACTGGAAGCAGTTCAAGCAAGCTTTCCTTCTCTACTCCCCTTCGTCTCAGCAGGGTACAGTAGGGAATCGACACTGTTGTTTGGGGAACATGAAGTTGTTTCCGCAGGTGTCCAGCAGGGAGACCCACTTGACCTTTTCTTTTCTGCATGGCAGCTAAAGAGGTCACAAGCAGGTTGTCCAGCGAACTCAACACCTGGTTCCTGGACGATGGCACCCTGGCAGGGACACAGGAATCCCTGCTAGGAGATCTACAGCTGGTGAAATCTAAGGGAGAGGAGTTAGGCCTTACACTAAACCCATCAAAGTGTGAAATCATCTCATCTAGCCAACCAACCATAGATGTAGTGCGAATCATATTGCCAAGAGCCCCAGTGATCACTCCCACCGACAGTGTGCTGCTAGGGGGCACCTCTGGGCTCGAGCGCCATTGAGGTAGTCCTCGAGGAAAAGCTGAACGACCTGAGGAGGATGGAGGGAAGAATAGGGGCTTTGGACGCTCACGATGCTTTGTACCTTCTCACAAGGTGCCTGGCTATGCCCAGACTGACCTATTTCCTCAGGTGTGCTCCTTCCTTTGACAGGTCAAAATTAACGGAATATGACTCGCTCCTAAAGTCATTAACTATGAAAGTGTTAAACCTCTCCCTGCAAGATGACCAATGGGACCAAGCAACGCTCCCAGTTAGACTCGGGGGGATAGGTATTCGCAAGGCGACACAGTTAGCATTGCCGGTATTCTTATCCTCGACCAGTGCTACAAGTGAATTAGTGAATGAAATACTACCAGAATACCTAAGGAAGTCCACTGGGATTCGTGATCCCAAATTTGTGGAAGGAGCTGGTCAGTGGGACACTCTTGCCAATTCACACTCTCGGCCAACTTCTCCAAACGACGGTAAACAGTCCAAATGGGATAGCCCCATAGTGGAGAACATCGCCAAAGCATTGCTGGAGGCAGCTTCTCAGAAGGACAGAGCGCGTCTCCTAGCTGTGCAAGCCCCCCATGCCGGGGACTTCCTGTTGGCAGTCCCTAATTCCGCCTTGGGCACCCGCCTGGACCATCGGACCCTAAGTATTGGTGTTGCCCTGCGCCTTGCCGCCCCTATCTCCACCGAACACCGGTGTATTTGCGGCCATGCACGGGCAGACCAATACGGCAGCCATGGTCTCATCATCAAGAGAAGTTTGGCTTCAGCTGGGTGTCCAGCACAAAGGGAACCCCAGTTGTGCAGACCTGACAACAGCCAAAAGCGCCCAGATGGAGTCACCCTGCAGCCGTGGAGGGAAAGTAAACAGGTCGTATGGGATTACACGTGTGCATCTACATTGGCTGATACCTATCTACCTTACAGCACAGCTGAAGGAGGCAGGGCAGCCACCTTTAGGGAGACCCAGAAAACCAACAAGTACAGAGACCTAGAACGTTGTTACAGGTTCGTGCCGATAGGCTCTGAGACTCTGAGCGCCTGGAGGAAATGTGCACTTAAGTTCTTAAAGGAGGTGGGTGAGGAACTCATTGGGAAAACTAAAGACACACGAGCGGCCAGTTTCGAGTTCCCGCCTCAGTGTCGCAGTTCAGAGGGGAAATGCGTGCTGTATCTTGGGTACGCACCCGACCCCGAGGAGCTGGACGAGGTCTTCGAACACTGATTATTTCTTATATATATATATATATATATATATATATATATATATATATATATATATATATATATATATATATATATATATATATATATATATATATATATATATATACATATATATATATGTGTGTGTGTGTGTGTGTGTGTGTGTGTGTGTGTGTGTGTGTGTGTGTGTGTGTGTGTGTGTGTGTGTGTGTGTGTCTTCTTTGTAAAGTGTAGCATTGCAATAAAATAAAATAAAACAAAACAAAATATATAAAATAAAGACTGGGGTGGTGTCATATAATGAATGACAGATGACAATATTACAAAACACATCATCAAATTTGCAGATGACACAAAGATTTACGTTCACGCACAATGAGAACATGAACTCCATAAATGGTCAGAAGACTGCGAAATGCTTTTTAATATCGACAAATACAAGACCGTGCAAGTGGGGCATAACAACCCACGCTACAACTACGACAAAACAGCATTACATTACAGCACCAGTGATGAGGAAAGGGACACAACTCATTAAAAGTTGCACAACAGGCGGGTGCAACAGTCAGACATGCTATCCAAACTCGTGAGATAATCAAGTGTACTATAAGGAAAATATTACTGTATCCCACTTAGATAACTATATTCCAGCGCCCCCACTTAGATTACTGTAGGCAAGCATGGAGACCTCAGTGTCAGGACATAACTGCTCCGGAGAAGGTGCAACACCGGGCAACAAAAGTCATTCCAGAGCTAAGTCAACTCTCGTATCAGGAACACTCGAGGGCCACAGGACTAACAACACAACAGACCAGGCATGACAGGGCGGATCTCCTCGAAACTGTTTACAATACTGAACAAGTTAGAGGATGCTGATCCGGACATTTTCTGTAAAAGGTCAGATGTAACACAAACAAGGAGCAGCGGTTTCAAGCTCAACAAGCCTGAGACTGAGAACACACGAGGTGCTTTTTCACCCACAGGGTGACCCATGGAACCGCCTACCCGCCGAAGCCGTAATTGCCTAAACTGTGTTGAGTTTTAAAACCTACCTGGGAAAGATAATCAGGGCAAATGTAGGACTTTCGACAAGCCACCGGCTTCCTGTCCTAGTCGAGGCCACTAGGGTTAGTGGGCCTCAGGTAAATCAGGTAACAAAAATCACACATGAGATGATGGTTTAAATCAAAGTTGTAAGTTTATTTCTAAACACAATTCATAGTTGTGTACGCCTCCATACACAGTAAACTGTACCCCAACACGACCATCAGCGGACGCGGAGTGAGGAACATGCACTCACTCAACATCTCACTACATTACACAACTGAGAGTTAGAAAGGCGGAGTCCAAGAGTTGACAGCTCGACCGGCAGACACAAGCAGACAATTGAAAGAGGAAATACAGTAGTTGAGCAGCATGATTCATGAACAACCAGCAGACCTGGTCAGAGACCGGGCCGCAGGGACCTGGATCACTAGAATCATCACCATCACAAGGTAAGCATGTCTGTCATGGTAGTGCTGTACCACCACTCCCAGTCATGGTAGTGGCTGTACCCCCACCCCTACACTCCCAGCCATGGTAGTGCTGTACCACTACACTCCCGGTCATGGTAGTGGCTGTACCCCCACCCCTACACTCCCAGTCATAGTAGTGCTGTACCCCCACCACTACACTCCCAGTCATAGTAGTGCTGTACCCCCACCCCTACACTCCCAGTCATGGTAGTGCTGTACCCCCACCACTACACTCCCAGTCATGGTAGTAGCTGTACCCCCACCCCTACACTCCCAGTCATGGTAGTGGCTGTACCCCCACCCCTACACTCCCAGTCATGGTAGTGCTGTACCCCCACCCCTACACTCCCAGTCATGGTAGTGCTGTACCCCCACCCCTACACTCCCAGTCATGGTAGTGCTGTACCCCCACCCCTACACTCCCAGTCATGGTAGTGCTGTACCCCACCCCTACACTCCCAGTCATGGTAGTGGCTGTACCCCCACCCCTACACTCCCAGCCATGGTAGTGGCTGTACCCCCACCCCTACACTCCCAGTCATGGTAGTGGCTGTACCCCCACCCCTACACTCCCAGTCATGGTAGTGGCTGTACCCCCACCCCTACACTCCAGTCATGGTAGTGCTGTACCCCCACCCCTACACTCCCAGTCATGGTAGTGCTGTACCCCCACCCCTACACTCCCAGCCATGGTAGTGCTGTACCCCTACACTCCCAGTCATGGTAGTGCTGTACCCCCACCCCTACACTCCCAGTCATGGTAGTGCTGTACCCCCACCCCTACACTCCCAGTCATAGTAGTGCTGTACCCCCACCCCTACACTCCCAGTCATGGTAGTGCTGTACCCCCACCACTACACTCCCAGTCATGGTAGTGCTGTACCCCCACCCCTACACTCCCAGTCATGGTAGGGCTGTACCCCCACCCCTACACTCCCAGTCATGGTAGTGCTGTACCCCCACCCCTACACTCCCAGCCATGGTAGTGCTGTACCCCTACACTCCCAGTCATGGTAGTGCTGTACCCCCACCCCTACACTCCCAGTCATGGTAGTGCTGTACCCCCACCCCTACACTCCCAGTCATGGTAGTGCTGTACCCCCGCCACTACACTCCCAGTCATGGCAGTGCTGTACCCCCACCCCTACACTCCCAGTCATGGTAGTGGCTGTACCCCCACCCCTACACTCCTAGCCATGGTAGTGGCTGTACCCCCACCCCTACACTCCCAGTCATGGTAGTGCTGTACCCCCACCCCTACACTCCCAGTCATGGTAGTGTTGTACCCCCACCCCTACACTCCCAGCCATGGTAGTGCTGTACCCCTACACTCCCACTCATGGTAGTGGCTGTACCCCCACCCCTACACTCCCAGTCATGGTAGTGTTGTACCCAAACCCCTACACTCCCAGTCATGGTAGTGCTGTACCCCCACCCCTACACTCCCAGTCATGGTAGTGCTGTACCCCCACCCCTACACTCCCAGTCATGGTAGTGCTGTACCCCCACCCCTACACTCCCAGCCATGGTAGTGCTGTACCCCTACACTGCCAGTCATGGTAGTGCTGTACCCCCACTCCCCCTTACACTCCCAGTCATGGTAGTGCTGTACCCCCACCCCTACCCCCAGTGCTGTACCCCCCTACTACACTCCCAGTCATGGTAGTGCTGTACCCCCACCCTACACTCCCAGTCATGGTAGTGCTGTGCCCCCACCCATACACTCCCAGTCATGGTAGTGCTGTGCCCCCCCCCACTCCCTCCTGTACACTCCCACTCATGGTAGGGGCTGTACCCCCACCCCTACACTCCCAGTCATGGTAGTGTTGTACCCAAACCCCTACACTCCCAGTCATGGTAGTGCTGTACCCCCACCCTTACACTCCCAGTCATGGTAGTGCTGTACCCCCATCCCTACACTCCAAGCCATGGTAGTGCTGTACCCCCACTCCTACACTCCCACTCATGGTAGTGGCTGTACCCCCACCCCTACACTCCCAGTCATGGTAGTGTTGTACCTAAACCCCTACACTCCCAGTCATGGTAGTTCTGTACCCCCACCCCTACACTCCCAGTCATGGTAGTGGCTGTACCCCCACCCCTACACTCCCAGCCATGGTTGAGGCTGTGCCCCCACCCCTACACTCCCAGCCATGGTAGTGCTGTACCCCCACACCTACACTCCCACTCAGGGTAGTGGCTGTACCCCCACCCCTACACTCCCAGTCATGGTAGTGGCTGTACCCCCACCCCTACACTCCCAGTCATGGTAGTGGCTGTACCACCACCCCTACACTCCCAGTCATGGTAGTGGCTGTACCCCCACCCCTACACTCCCAGTCATGGTAGTGCTGTACCCCCACCCCTACACTCCCAGTCATGGTAGTGGCTGTACCCACACCCCTACACTCCCAGCCATGGTAGTAGCTGTACCCCCACCCCTACACTCCCAGTCATGGTAGTCTACGCACCCTGGGTTTTCTCCATTCAACTTGCCTAGGGATTAAAAAGCCGGTCCCTGGCATCCCCAAATATCGTTGGCTCAGTGACCCTGCACAGACATTGCTAATGGTCAATGACGTCACCAGCTAGCCGCTCAGCGTTCCTGCACCGGCATGTTCGAGGGGATTAAAAAGCCGGTCTATGAGTCGTGTGTTTTGCGATACAACAGTAACCTTGAAACCTAATGTAAAATACCATCATCCCTAGTCTATTTTTAATTTCATATTTACTTCCAACCATCGCCCATTACATTTATCAAAGGGGATCATGTATGTGAGGGAAGAACATAACTTCAGCACTGCAAGAAGTTTTGTATGTATTTTCAAGTTCGTCCCCTGCTGCCTGTATTTACCCAGGTCTTTTTCCTAAATATATAACTTATCCAATTCATTCCTATTCTGTTTCATGTTGATACGTTTAATAGGTTAATAATATTCCCCTTTACTATGACCATTCAGTCACACCTCTATCATGTCACCCCTATTTCTTCTTCGTCATCGTCGTCGTTCTAGAGAATATAATTTGAGCTTTGACAATCTTTCTTAAAGGATCGTTTATTATGCATAGGGCAAAAAATAATATGTAAAAATTGCTATCAGTCTTTTATATTAAAAAATAGAGGCCTGGGCATTGGTGATTTCAATGCGTTTTCAGTAGTAACCAATATTGTCCTTAACCTCATACACGTCTCACATTCGCTCAAAACATACCTCCCACACCTTGCTGTGGCATATAACAAATAAAAAAATCTCATTCAGTAAAAGCAAGCCTCTCATATTTTAAAATAAGGCCTTCTGCGGCGCGAGGCGCGCTAAATGCAGATCCCAGGAGGTTCACACATAAGTGTGAACTCTTAATCTGGCTTAATACCTCACCTATACTCTGCGCTTCATCAGAGTTGATATTCAGCTACATTAGCTCGTATTTTCGCTCATTGATTATATTTTCTGTTATTCATAAACCCGAAAAACCATCCTAACCTAACCTAACCTAACTTATTATATATAACAAACAAATACATTCTACAGACCAGTTATTGTTGTTGTTTAGTGACATCGTGAAAAGCTGCCTCAGGTATAGGGATAAGGTATTACTGGCCATTAGCATATAGGTGTGAAGGTATTACAGCACCTGACTGGTCAACTATGTATGACGTCACTAGACAACCAATGCGACCTTTGACGTCCTACTGGCATGTGTATTTAATGTTATTATTCAAAAATGACTAGACTAACCATCCCCACCTAACCTAATCAGAGGACTAAGAATATACATTTTAGTCATCCACAACTGTAATCATTATTCAGTGATAAGTTCAAAAGTATAACAGAAGCCTAAATGTCGTACTGCAATTTAAGCAGAATCGTACATCTGGCAGCATAGCAGGTGAGCTGAACATAAGAATAAAGGTAACTGCAGAGGTCCTATTGGCCCATACGAGGCAGCTCCTATATATTCCCACCCAATCTCATTCATGTCCACCCTATGCTTAAAAGAACCAAGGGATCCCACTTAAAGTATTAGTTTACAATAATAGTTTTAATAAATAGCTCTTATTCTAGTTTTATACACAACAGCAATTATGAAACCCTATAGCTAGATATTCTACTATAATCCACAAGTAGTTACCACACATCTGGCAGTACAGCGGATTAGTGGCTGTGTTCATAGGCTAGTCAACTGTCCTCACATCCATCAAATAGATATCCAAATGTCACACCTCAATTCATCCATCTAGCAACTCAGCTGGATGTTAGCCACTATATTCATAGGCTAATCATTTCTACACCTCAAAAAATCCTAGTCTTGCTACGCAAATCAGCTAACTTGTTTCTAAACCAACACTCGCAAATACAATCATGCATACCTACACATACTTCAAAACCTATGCATTCATAGAGAATAGCCTAGTTTTTTGCCACCATTTCCCCATTAATCAGATGTAATTTATGCCATACACACAGAAAATACAGCATTTACACACCAAATATGCCATTTATGCACAAAATATATTATTTACACTCAAAATATACCATCACATAAAAAAATATGAGATTTTCATACAAAATATGTCAGTTGCAAACAAAAATATACCATTTACACAATATTGCATGTACACTCAGAGTATGACATTTACACAAAGTACGGTATTTTGCACAAATATATCAAAATGCTTATGCATTTTGACAATCAAAAATGCGCTTTAACTAAAATTACACAATTTCACAAACGTAATTTTCACAAAATACCCACACATTGTCTCATAAACCAAAATACACTTACACCATGCAGATCTATTTTATCAAATTACAGAGCTTACACAAAATACACAATTTTCACACACAAATACAGTTGCACCAGTTCCACTTCAACAAATTAAAAACACAACTTGCATAAATGCACTATTATCACAAAAATTATTATAAAACATTATTACACAGTTTGTGTAATTATTTTACATCTTTGCACAATTAATACAAGAAAACTTGCTATATAATTACTCAGCTTGCACAATGACAATCAATACTCAAAGGTATAAATAAACAATTCGTCCATATGCAATTACACAACATGCGCAATTAATACACAACTTATACAATATTACACATCTTTCATAATTATTACACACAACTTGCACAAATGCATATCTAGCACAAATACGTACAATACATAACTACCCCAAATATGAAAATACACAACTAGCATAAATACACGATTTACACAAATACAATTGCGACATTTACACAACTAGCTCAAAAATATAATCAATACACAACTTACCAAAATATGAACAATACATAACTAGCACATATTCATTAAATACACAACTATGCAATTTCCGCAAATACACATACAAAACATATACAATTAATACATACAACTTACACAAAACAATACACAATTTATAGAAATATAATCAATACATAATTTCAATAATCATACAACATATGCAAAACACATAATCTGCACAATTAATACACAAGTATATTAATTGTGCTATATATGTACAAACACAACCAACTGGGTCAAACAATACACAATTTGCATGATATTTTTCTGGGTATATTTAGGACATTAATTATAATATGCTGAGTTTAACCAACTCCCCAAAAGTCAGAATTTCACATATAAAAATGGTTCATATTACTTCCGATGAGCTCAATATACAACACATTCTTTTTCCATTAAGATATCAACATTATTAGTGCTAAACTATTCATCTAACATATGTCCACTGTTTTTATGTCTTATTAATACCTTCCTTGTTACATTCTCTCCAATCAGACCACCATATTTATGTATTTATTCAAACCATCTAACAGACATATTTGTTCTAGCCTTAGTTATGTTAGGGCAGGTGGGGTTAGGTGGAGTTAGTATTTTCTATGATAATTTTAGACAAATTTGCTATATCTTATCAAAATGCATCCTGTTAAAACTTAAATTCATCTAAATCTATCAAAAATATACTTATACTACGCAAATTTGACTAAATTCTACCTAGCTAAACTTACTAAATATGAGCATCCCATATCCTCACATACAAGCCTATGTCGCCTCTGTCCATACATTATATGAGTCTGCCATATAGCACGAACCCCAAATAGGAAAATTTACACTATTTCATAAACATACTAGTTCATTACCCTAAGATATTATATATGTCCTTCCCTACACGACCTCACCTAACCTGACCTAGCATATCCAACCCTGGATTTGGTTAAAGTTGGCGAAATTTATGCTATGCCACCTAAATTTCACCAAATTTAAGGCAATTTCCACCAAATATACCCAAATGTTGCGTAGCATAGCACTGCCAAAGCCCATTTTCTCCTATTCCATACTACCCTACACAACCTCACCTAACCTGACCTAGCATATCCAAACCTGGATTTGGTTAAAGTTGGCGAAATTTATGCTATGCCACCTAAATTACACCTAATTGAAGGCAATTTCCACCAAATATACCCAAATGTTGTGTATCATAGCATCGCCAAAGCCCATTTTCTCCTATTCCATACTACCCTACACAACCTCACCTAACCTGACCTAGCATATCCAAACCTGGATTTGGTTAAAGTCGGCGAAATTTATGCTATGCCACCTAAATTCGACCAAATATACCCAAATGTTGTGTATCATAGCATCGCCCACTGCAAAAGCCCATTTTTACCTACATTTTCTCCTATTCCATCCTACCCTACGCAACCTTACCTAACCTATCCTAGCATATCCAAACCTAGATTTGGTTAAAGTCGGAGAAATTTAAGTTATCCCATATAAATTTGACCTAATTTAAGACAATTTCCACCAAATATACCCAAAAATATTTTTTGGAACATAGCACGGCCAAAGCTCATTTTAGCTGAGTTTTCACCTATTCCAACCTGCCCTAGACAACCCTACCCAGCCTCTCCTGGCATATCCAAAGTCAGATTTGCTTATAGTTGGCAAAAATTTATGCCTTTCCCACCTAAATTTAACCTAATTTAAGCCAATTTCCACCGAATATACCCAAATGTTTTGTATCTTAGCATGGCCAAAGTTCATTTCACCCAAATTTTCACCTATTCCATCTTACCTTACACAGCCATACCTAACCTGACCTAGCATATCCCAAGCTAGATTTGATTAGAGTTCGTGAAATTTATGCCTACTCGCCTAAATTCAACCTAATTTAAGACAATTTCTACCCAATATACCCAAAATGTTTTGTTACATAGCTCAGCCAAAGACCATTTTAGCTGAGTTTTCACATATTCCAACCTACCCTACATAGCCTTACCTATCCCTGACCTAGCAGATTTGATTAAAGTTTGGGAAATTTAAGCTATCGCCATCAAATTGGAGACAATTTCCACCAAATATGCCTAAATGTTGTGTATCATAGCACAGCCAAAACCCATTTTACCCGCATTTTCACCCATTCCATCTAAACCTGGACCTAGCCTCTGATACTACATATACTCAGAGAAGTGATGTTTTTTTGGATATGAACCTAAATGCCCGTGCCTAACCTGCAAGAGTCTTGGAGCTTTGTTGAATATTTTATCTATTTTTCTTCGAAAACTTGAGTTTTGGATATGAACCTATCCGCACTGTGCCTAACCTGCTAGGATCTTTGTTGAACATTGTAACCATATTCATAGAAAAGTGATGTTTTGGATATGGACCTAACAGCCCCTCTCCTTTAAAACTTGGAACTTTGTTCAATATTGTAGATACAGTGTTGGGTATGTGTTTTTGCTTTTACACATCAACCCAACCGTCCTGGACCTAACCTCCCTTCATCTAACTTCAAATTTATCATAAATATGGGAGGAACGTGTTGTTTGTGCATCAACCCAATCGTCCTGGACCTAACCTCCCTTCATCTAACTTCAAATTTATCGTAAATATGGAAGGAACGTGTTGTTTGTGCATCAACCCAACCGTCCTTGACCAAACCTCCATTTATCAAACTTCAAATTTATCATAAATATGGGAGGACCGTGTTATTTGTGCATCAACCCTGCCGTCCTGGGCCTAACCTCCCTTTATCTAACTTCAAATTTATTGTATATATGGGAAGAAGGTGTTGTTTATGCATCAACCCAACCTCCCTGGACCTAACCTCTGATACACGAATCTTGGTTCAATATTGCATCATACTTGTAGCATTTTTTTTCACATAATTCAACCATCCTCAACCTAACCTCTATTACCTGGGGGGAGGGAGGTTAATGGAAAATATGATAATAATGGGAATTTTCTCTACATCAGTTCAACTCAACCATCCTTAACCTAACCTTAGAAAGGGATATAACTCACCAAAACTATTTAATTACCATTTACCCAATTTTCCTTATCCTAACCTATAACTAAAGGGTTTAGACCCCCCTTTACCTCGATATTATAGTATAGGGTTAAATTAGGGAATGTTAGGTTTATATGTGAAAATATATTCCTACCTCAAATATATAGTATAATTTCGAGGTAAAGGGGGGTCTAAACCCTTTAGTTATAGGTTAGGATAAGGAAAATTGGGTAAATGGTAATTAAATAGTTTTGGTGAGTTATATCCCTTTCTAAGGTTAGGTTAAGGACGGTTGAGTTGAACTGATGTAGAGAAAATTCCCATTATTATCATATATTACATTAACCTTCCTTCCCCCTAGGTAATAGAGGTTAGGTTGAGGATGGTTGAATTATGTAAAAAAAAATGCTACAAGTATGATGCAATATTGAACCAAGATTCGTGTATCAGAGGTTAGGTCCAGGGAGGTTTGGTTGATGCATAAACAACACCTTCTTCCCATATATACAATAAATTTGAAGTTAGATAAAGGGAGGTTAGGCCCAGGACGGCAGGGTTGATGCACAAATAACACGGTCCTCCCATATTTATGATAAATTTGAAGTTTGATAAATGGAGGTTTGGTCAAGGACGGTTGGGTTGATGCACAAACAACACGTTCCTTCCATATTTACGATAAATTTGAAGTTAGATGAAGGGAGGTTAGGTCCAGGACGGTTGGGTTGATGCACAAACAACACGTTCCTCCCATATTTACGATAAATTTGAAGTTAGATGAAGGGAGGTTAGGTCCAGGACGGTTGGGTTGATGTGTAAAAACAAAAACACATACCCAACACTATATCTACAATATTGAACACAGTTCCAAGTTTTAAAGGAGAGGGGCTGTTAGGTCCATATCCAAAACATCACTTTTCTATGAATATGGTTACAATGTTCAACAAAGATCCTAGCAGGTTAGGCACAGTGCGGATAGGTTCATATCCAAAACTCAAGTTTTCGAAGAAAAATAGATAAAATATTCAACAAAGCTCCAAGACTCTTGCAGGTTAGGCACGGGCATTTAGGTTCATATCCAAAAAAACATCACTTCTCTGAGTATATGTAGTATCAGAGGCTAGGTCCAGGTTTAGATGGAATGGGTGAAAATGCGGGTAAAATGGGTTTTGGCTGTGCTATGATACACAACATTTAGGCATATTTGGTGGAAATTGTCTCCAATTTGATGGCGATAGCTTAAATTTCCCAAACTTTAATCAAATCTGCTAGGTCAGGGATAGGTAAGGCTATGTAGGGTAGGTTGGAATATGTGAAAACTCAGCTAAAATGGTCTTTGGCTGAGCTATGTAACAAAACATTTTGGGTATATTGGGTAGAAATTGTCTTAAATTAGGTTGAATTTAGGCGAGTAAGCATAAATTTCACGAACTCTAATCAAATCTAGCTTGGGATATGCCAGGTCAGGTTAGGTATGGCTGTGTAAGGTAAGATGGAATAGGTGAAAACTTGGGTGAAATGAACTTTGGCCATGCTAAGATACAAAACATTTGGGTATATTCGGTGGAAATTGGCTTAAATTAGGTTAAATTTAGGTAGGAAAGGCATAAATTTTTGCCAACTATAAGCAAATCTGACTTTGGATATGCCAGGAGAGGCTGGGTAGGGTTGTCTAGGGCAGGTTTGAATAGATGAAAACTCAGCTAAAATGAGCTTTGGCCGTGCTATGTTCAAAAAACATTTTTGGGTATATTTGGTGGGAATTGTCTTAAATTAGGTCAAATTTATATGGGATAACTTAAATTTCGCCGACTTTAACCAAATCTAGGTTTGGATATGCTAGGATAGGTTAGGTAAGGTTGCGTAGGGTAGGATGGAATAGGAGAAAATGTAGGTAAAAATGGGCTTTTGCAGTGCTGTGATACAGAACATTTGGATATATTTGGTGGGAATTGCCTTAAATTAGATAGAATTCAGGTGGGATAGCTTAAATTTCGCAGACTTTAACCAAATCTAGGTTTGGATATGCTAGGATAGGTTAGGTGAGGTTGTGTAGGGTAGGATGGAATAGGAGAAAATGTAGGTAAAAATGGACTTTGGCGATGCTATGATACACAACATTTGGGTATATTTGGTCGAATTTAGGTGGCATAGCATAAATTTCGCCGACTTTAACCAAATCCAGGTTTGGATATGCTAGGTCAGGTTAGGTGAGGTTGTGTAGGGTAGTATGGAATAGGAGGAAAATGGGCTTTGGCGATGCTATGATACACAACATTTGGGGATATTTGGTGGAAATTGCCTTAAATTAGGTGTAATTTAGGTGGCATAGCATAAATTTCGCCAACTTTAACCAAATCCAGGTTTGGATATGCTAGGTCAGGTTAGGTGAGGTTGCGTAGGGTAGGATGGAATAGGAGAAAATGTAGGTAAAAATGGGCTTTGGTGATGCTATGATACACAACATTTGGGTATATTTGGTGGAAATTACCTTAAATTAGGTCATATTTAGGTGGCATAGCATAAATTTCGCCAACTTCAACCAAATCCAGGGTTGGATATGCTAGGTCAGGTTAGATGAGGTCGTGTAGGGAAGGACATATATAATATCTTAGGGTAATGAACTAGTATGTTTATGAAATAGTGTAAATTTTCCTATTTGGGGTTCGTGCTATATGGCAGACTCATATAATGTATGGACAGAGGCGACATAGGCTTGTATGTGAGGATATGGGATGCTCATATTTAGTAAGTTTAGCTAGGTTGAATTTAGTCAAATTTGCGTAGTATAAGTATATTTTTGATAGATTTCGATGAATTTAAGTTTTAACAGGATGAATTTTGATAAGATATAGCAAATTTGTCTAAAATTATCATAGACAATACTGACTTCACCTAACCCCACCTGCCCTAACATAACTAAGGCTAGAACAAATAAGTCTGTTAGATGGTTTGAATAAATACATAAATATGGTGGCCTGATTGGAGAGAATGTAACAAGGAAGGTATTAATAAGACATAAAAACAGTGGACATATGTTAGATGAATAGTTTAGCGCTAATAATGTTGGTATCTTAATGGAAAAAGAATGTGTTATATATTGAGCTCATCGGAAGTCATATGAACCATTTTTATATGTGAAATTCTGACTTTTGGGGAGTTGATTAAACTCAGCATATTATAATTAATGTCCTAAATATACCCAGAAAAATATCATGCAAATTGTGTATTGTTTGTCCTAGTTGGTTGTGTTTGTACATATATAGCACAATTAATATACTTGTGTATTAATTGTGCAGATTATGTATTTTGCATAAGTTGTATGATTATTGCAATTATGTATTGATTATATTTCTATAAATTGTGTATTGTTTTGTGCAAGTTGTATGTATTAATTGTATATGTTTTTGTATGTGTATTTGCGGAAATTGCATAGTTGTGTATTTAATGAATATGTGCTAGTTATGTATTGTTCATATTTTGGTAAGTTGTGTATTGATTATATTTTTGAGCAAGTTGTGTAAATGTCGCAATTGTATTTGTGTAAATCGTGTATTTATGCTAGTTGTGTATTTTCATATTTGGGGTAGTTATGTATTGTATGTATTTGTGCTAGATATGCATTTGTACAAGTTGTGTAATAATTATGAAAGATGTGTAATATTTGTATAAGTTGTGTATTAATTGCGCATGTTGTGTAATTGCATATGGACGAATTGTTTATTTATACCTTTGTGTATTGATTGTCATTGTGCAAGTTGAGTAATTATATAGCAAGTTTTCTTGTATTAATTGTGCAAAGATGTAAAATAATTACACAAACTGTGTAATAATTGTCCATGTTTTATAATAATTTTTGTGATAATAGTGCATTTATGCAAGTTGTGTTTTTAATTTGTTGAAGTGGAACTGGTGCAACTGTATTTGTGTGTGAAAATTGTGTATTTTGTGTAAGCTCTGTAATCTGATAAAATAGATCTCCATGGTGTAAGTGTATTTTTTTGGTTTATGAGACAATGTGTGGGTTTTTTGTGAAAATTTTGTTTGTGAAATTGTGTAATTTTAGTGAAAGCGCATTTTTGATTGTCTAAATGCATAAGACTTTTGATATATTTGTGAAAAATACCGTACTTTGTGTAAATGTCATACTCTGAGTGTACATGCAATATTGTGTAAATGGTATATTTTTGTATGCAACTGACATATTTTGTATGAAAATGTCATATTTTTTTATGTGATGGCATATTTTGAGTGTATATAATATATTTTGTGCATAAATGGCATATTTGGTGTGTAAATGCTGTATTTTCTGTGTGTATGGCATAAATTACATCTGATTAATGGGGAAATGGTGGCAAAAAAACTAGGCTATTCTCTATGAATGCATAGGTTTTGAAGTATGTGTAGGTATGCATGATTGTATTTGCGAGTGTTGGTTTAGAAACAAGTTAGCTGATTTGCGTAGCAAGACTAGGATTTTTTGAGGTGTAGAAATGATTAGCCTATGAATATAGTTGCTAACATCCAGCTGAGTTGCTAGATGGATGAATTGAGGTGCGACATTTGGATATCTATTTGATGGATGTGAGGACAGTTGACTAGCCTATGAACACAGCCACTAATCCGCTGTACTGCCAGATGTGTGGTAACTACTTGTGGATTATAGTCGAATATCTAGCTATAGGGTTTCATAATTGCTGTTGTGTATAAAACTAGAATAAGAGCTATTTATTAAAACTATTATTGTAAACTAATACTTTAAGTGGGATCCCTTGGTTGTTTTAGGCATAGGGTGGACATGAATGAGATTGGGTGGAAATATATATAGGAGCTGCCTCGTATGGGCCAATAGGACCTCTGCAGTTACCTTTATTCTTATGTTCAGCTCACCTGCTATGCTGCCAGATGTACGATTCTGCTTAAATTGCAGTACGACATTTGGGCTTCTGTTATACTTTTGAACTTATCACTGAATAATGATTACAGTTGTGGATGACTAAAATGTATATTCTTAGTCCTCTGATTAGGTTAGGTGGGGATGGTTAGTCTAGTCATTTTTGAATAATAACATTAAATACATATGCCAGTAGAACGCCAAAGGTCGCATTGGTTGTCTGGTGACGTCATACATAGTTGACCAGTAAGGTGCAGTAATACCTTCACACCTATATGCTAATGACCATCAATACCTTATCCCTATACCTGAGTTCGCTTTTCACGATGTCACTAAACAACAACAATAACTGGTCTGTAGAATGTATTTGTTTGTTATATATAATAAGTTAGGTTAGGTTAGGTTAGGATGGTTTGGTCGGGTTTATGAATAACAGAAAATATAAGCAATGAGCGAAAATACGAGCTATTGTAGCTGAATATCAACTCTGATGAAGCACAGAGTATAGGTGAGGTATTAAGCCAGATTAAGAGTTCACACTTATGTGTGAACCTCCTGGGATCCGCATTTAGCGCGCCTCGCGCCGCAGAAGGCCTTATTTTAAAACATGAGAGGTATGCTTTACTGAATGAGTTTTTTTATTTGTTATATGCAACAGCAAGGTGTGGGAGGTATGTTTTTGAGCGAATGTGAGATGTGTATGTGGTTAAGGACAATATTGGTTTACTACTGAACACGCATTCAAATCGCCAATGCCCAGGGCTCTGTTTGTCATATAAACGACTGATAGCTGTTTTTTCATATTATTTTTTGCCCTATGCATAATAAACGATCCTTCAAGAAAGATTGTCAAAGCTCAAATTACATTCTCTAGAACGACGACGACGAAGAAGAAATAGGGGTGACATGATAGAGGTGTGACTGAATGGTCATAGTAAAGGGGAATATTAATAACCTATTATACGTATCAACATGAAACAGAATAGGAATGAATTGGATAAGTTTTATATTTAGGAAAAAGACCTGGGTAAATACAGGCAGCAGGGGACGAACTTGAAAATACACACATAACTTCTTGCAGTGCTGAAGTTATGTTCTTCCCTCACATACATGATCCTCTTTGATAAATGTAATGGGTGATGGTTGGAAGTAAATATGAAATTAAAAATAGACTAGGGATGATGGTATTTTACATTAGGTTTCAAGGTCACTGTTGTATCGCAAAACACACGACTCATAGACCGGCTTTTTAATCCCCTTGTACGTGCCTGTACAGGAACGCTGAGGGGCTAGCTGGTGACGTCATTGACCATTAGCGATGTCTGTGCATGGGTACCCAGTCATGGTAGTGCTGTACCCCCACCCCTACACTCCCAGCCATGGTTGAGGCTGTACCCCCACCCCTACACTCCCAGCCATGGTTGAGGCTGTACCCCCACCCCAACACTCCCAGTCATGGTAGTGCTGTACCCCCACC
>NW_025563314.1:0-31231 GCF_020424385.1 Procambarus clarkii
GGCTACAGTACTCCTACAGCCAGGCTACAGTACTCCTACAGCCAGGCTACAGTATTCCTGCAGCCTGGCTACAGTATTCCTACAGCCAGGCTACAGTATTCCTACAGCCAGGCTACAGTATTCCTACAGCCTGGCTACAGTATTCCTACAGCCAGGCTACAGTATTCCTACAGCCTGGCTACAGTATTCCTACAGCCTGGCTACAGTATTCCTACAGCCTGGCTACAGTATTCCTACAGCCTGGCTACAGTACTCCTACAGCCAGGCTACAGTATTCCTACAGCCTGGCTACAGTATTCCTACAGCCTGGGCTACAGTATCTCCTACAGCCAGGCTACAGTACTCCTACAGCCAGGCTACAGTACTCCTCCTACAGCCTACAGGCTACAGTACTCCTACAGCCAGGCTACAGTATTCCTACAGCCTGGCTACAGTATTCCTACAGCCTGGCTACAGTATTCCTACAGCCAGGCTACAGTACTCCTACAGCCTGGCTACAGTACTCCTACAGCCTGGCTACAGTATTCCTACAGCCAGGCTACAGTATTCCTACAGCCTGGCTACAGTATTCCTACAGCCAGGCTACAGTATTCCTACAGCCTGGCTACAGTACTCCTACAGCCAGGCTACAGTATTCCTACAGCCAGGCTACAGTATTCCTACAGCCAGGCTACAGCCAGGCTACAGTACTCCTACAGCCAGGCTACAGTATTCCTACAGCCTGGCTACAGTATTCCTACAGCCAGGCTACAGTATTCCTACAGCCTGGCTACAGTATTCCTACAGCCAGGCTACAGTATTCCTACAGCCAGGCTACAGTATTCCTACAGCCAGGCTACAGTACTCCTACAGCCAGGCTACAGTATTCCTACAGCCAGGCTACAGTACTCCTACAGCCAGGCTACAGTACTCCTACAGCCTGGCTACAGTACTCCTACAGCCAGGCTACAGTACTCCTACAGCCAGGCTACAGTATTCCTACAGCCAGGCTACAGTATTCCTCCTACAGCCAGGCTACAGTATTCCTACAGCCAGGCTACAGTACTCCTACAGCCTGGCTACAGTATTCCTACAGCCAGGCTACAGTATCCTACAGCCAGGCTACAGTACTCCTACAGCCAGGCTACAGTACTCCTACAGCCAGGCTACAGTACTCCTACAGCCTGGCTACAGTATTCCTACAGCCTGGCTACAGTATTCCTACAGCCAGGCTACAGTATTCCTACAGCCAGGCTACAGTATTCCTACAGCCAGGCTACAGTATTCCTACAGCCAGGCTACAGTACTCCTACAGCCTGGCTACAGTATTCCTACAGCCAGGCTACAGTATTCCTACAGCCAGGCTACAGTACTCCTACAGCCAGGCTACAGTACTCCTACAGCCAGGCTACAGTACTCCTACAGCCAGGCTACAGTACTCCTACAGCCTGGCTACAGTAGCCAGGCTCCTACAGCCAGGCTACAGTACTCCTACAGCCTGGCTACAGTACTCCTACAGCCAGGCTACAGTATTCCTACAGCCTGGCTACAGTAATCCTACAGCCAGGCTACAGTACTCCTACAGCCAGGCTACAGTACTCCTCCTACAGCCAGGCTACAGTACTCCTACAGCCAGGCTACAGTATTCCTACAGCCAGGCTACAGTATTCCTACAGCCTGGCTACAGTACTCCTACAGCCAGGCTACAGTACTCCTACAGCCAGGCTACAGTACAGTCCTACAGCCAGGCTACAGTACTCCTACAGCCAGGCTACAGTACTCCTACAGCCAGGCTACAGTATTCCTACAGCCAGGCTACAGTACTCCTACAGCCAGGCTACAGTACTCCTCCTACAGCCAGGCTACAGTACTCCTACAGCCAGGCTACAGTACTCCTACAGCCAGGCTACAGTATTCCTACAGCCAGGCTACAGTACTCCTACAGCCTGGCTACAGTATTCCTACAGCCAGGCTACAGTACTCCTACAGCCAGGCTACAGTATTCCTACAGCCAGGCTACAGTACTCCTACAGCCAGGCTACAGTACTCCTACAGCCAGGCTACAGTATTCCTACAGCCAGGCTACAGTACTCCTACAGCCAGGCTACAGTACTCCTACAGCCAGGCTACAGTATTCCTACAGCCAGGCTACAGTACTCCTACAGCCAGGCTACAGTACTCCTACAGCCAGGCTACAGTATTCCTACAGCCAGGCTACAGTACTCCTACAGCCAGGCTACAGTACTCCTACAGCCAGGCTACAGTATTCCTACAGCCAGGCTACAGTTCCTACAGCCAGGCTACAGTATTCCTACAGCCAGGCTACAGTACTCCTACAGCCAGGCTACAGTACTCCTACAGCCAGGCTACAGTACTCCTACAGCCAGGCTACAGTATTCCTACAGCCAGGCTACAGTATTCCTACAGCCAGGCTACAGTACTCCTACAGCTACAGTATTCCTACAGCCAGGCTACAGTACTCCTACAGCCAGGCTACAGTACTCCTACAGCCAGGCTACAGTACTCCTACAGGCTACAGTATCCTACAGCCAGGCTACAGTACTCCTACAGCCAGGCTACAGTATTCCTACAGCCAGGCTACAGTACTCCTACAGCCAGGCTACAGTACTCCTACAGCCAGGCTACAGTACTCCTACAGCCAGGCTACAGTATTCCTACAGCCAGGCTACAGTATTCCTACAGCCAGGCTACAGTACTCCTACAGCCAGGCTACAGTATTCCTACAGCCAGGCTACAGTACTCCTACAGCTACAGTATTCCTACAGCCAGGCTACAGTACTCCTCCTACAGCCAGGCTACAGTATTCCTACAGCCAGGCTACAGTACTCCTACAGCCAGGCTACAGTACTCCTACAGCCAGGCTACAGTACTCCTACAGCCAGGCTACAGTACTCCTACAGCCAGGCTACAGTATTCCTACAGCCAGGCTACAGTATTCCTACAGCCAGGCTACAGTATTCCTACAGCCAGGCTACAGTATTCCTACAGCCTGGCTACAGTATTCCTACAGCCAGGCTACAGTATTCCTACAGCCTGGCTACAGTACTCCTACAGCCAGGCTACAGCCAGGCTACAGTACTCCTACAGCCAGGCTACAGCCTGGCTACAGCCAGGCTACAGTATCCTACAGCCAGGCTACAGTACTCCTACAGCCAGGCTACAGTATTCCTACAGCCAGGCTACAGTATTCCTACAGCCAGGCTACAGTACTCCTACAGCCAGGCTACAGTACTCCTACAGCCTGGCTACAGTACTCCTACAGCCAGGCTACAGTACTCCTACAGCCAGGCTACAGTATTCCTACAGCCAGGCTACAGTATTCCTACAGCCAGGCTACAGTACTCCTACAGCCAGGCTACAGTACTCCTACAGCCAGGCTACAGTACTCCTACAGCCAGGCTACAGTATTCCTACAGCCAGGCTACAGTATTCCTACAGCCAGGCTACAGTACATCCTACAGCCAGGCTACAGTATTCCTACAGCCAGGCTACAGTACTCCTACAGCCAGGCTACAGTACTCCTACAGCCAGGCTACAGTATTCCTACAGCCAGGCTACAGTATTCCTACAGCCAGGCTACAGTACTCCTACAGCCAGGCTACAGTACTCCTACAGCCAGCTACAGTATTCCTACAGCCAGGCTACAGTATTCCTACAGCCAGGCTACAGTACTCCTACAGCCTGGCTACAGTATTCCTACAGCCAGGCTACAGTACTCCTACAGCCAGCTACAGTATTCCTACAGCCAGGCTACAGTATTCCTACAGCCAGGCTACAGTACTCCTACAGCCAGGCTACAGTACTCCTACAGCCTGGCTACAGTATTCCTACAGCCAGGCTACAGTATTCCTACAGCCAGGCTACAGTACTCCTACAGCCAGGCTACAGTACTCCTACAGCCAGGCTACAGTACTCCTACAGCCTGGCTACAGTACTCCTACAGCCAGGCTACAGTACTCCTACAGCCAGGCTACAGTACTCCTACAGCCAGGCTACAGTTCCTACAGCCAGGCTACAGCTACAGTATTCCTAGTATTCCTACAGCCAGGCTACAGTACTCCTACAGCCTGGCTACAGTATTCCTACAGCCAGGCTACAGTATTCCTACAGCCCTACAGCCAGGCTACAGTATTCCTACAGCCAGGCTACAGTACTCCTACAGCCAGGCTACTACAGCCAGGCTACAGTACTCCTACAGCCTGGCTACAGTACTCCTACAGCCAGGCTACAGTACTCCTACAGCCAGGCTACAGTACTCCTACAGCCTGGCTACAGTACTCCTACAGCCTGGCTACAGTACTCCTACAGCCTGGCTACAGTACTCCTACAGCCTGGCTACAGTATTCCTACAGCCAGGCTACAGTAGCTACAGGGCTACAGTACTCCTACAGCCTGGCTACAGTATTCCTACAGCCAGGCTACAGTACTCCTGGCTACAGTATTCCTACAGCCAGGCTACAGTATTCCTACAGCCTGGCTACAGTACTCCTACAGCCTGGCTACAGTACTCCTACAGCCTGGCTACAGTATTCCTACAGCCAGGCTACAGTACTCCTACAGCCAGGCTACAGTACTCCTACAGCCTGGCTACAGTACTCCTACAGCCTGGCTACAGTACTCCTACAGCCTGGCTACAGTATTCCTACAGCCAGGCTACAGTACTCCTACAGCCAGGCTACAGTATTCCTACAGCCAGGCTACAGTATTCCTACAGCCTGGCTACAGTATTCCTACAGCCAGGCTACAGTACTCCTACAGCCTGGCTACAGTATTCCTACAGCCAGGCTACAGTATTCCTACAGCCAGGCTACAGTACTCCTACAGCCTGGCTACAGTACTCCTACAGCCAGGCTACAGTACTCCTACAGCCAGGCTACAGTACTCCTACAGCCAGGCTACAGTATTCCTACAGCCAGGCTACAGTATTCCTACAGCCAGGCTACAGTAATCCTACAGCCAGGCTACAGCCAGGCTACAGTATTCCTACAGCCAGGCTACAGTACTCCTACAGCCTGGCTACAGTATTCCTACAGCCAGGCTACAGTACTCCTACAGCCAGGCTACAGTACTCCTACACTACAGCCTGGCTACAGTACTCCTACAGCCAGGCTACAGTACTCCTACAGCCAGGCTACAGTACTCCTACAGCCAGGCTACAGTACTCCTACAGCCAGGCTACAGTAATCCTACAGCCTGGCTACAGTATTCCTACAGCTACAGGCTACAGTACTACAGTATTCCTACAGCCAGGCTACAGTACTCCTACAGCCTGGCTACAGTATTCCTACAGCCAGGCTACAGTATTCCTACAGCTACAGGCTACAGGCTACAGCCTGGCTACAGTACTCCTACAGCCTGGCTACAGTATTCCTACAGCCAGGCTACAGTACTCCTACAGCCAGGCTACAGTACTCCTACAGCCTGGCTACAGTACTCCTACAGCCTGGCTACAGTATTCCTACAGCCAGGCTACAGTACTCCTACAGCCAGGCTACAGTATTCCTACAGCCAGGCTACAGTACTCCTACAGCCAGGCTACAGTACTCCTACAGCCAGGCTACAGTACTCCTACAGCCTGGCTACAGTACTCCTACAGCCTGGCTACAGTATTCCTACAGCCTGGCTACAGTATTCCTACAGCCAGGCTACAGTACTCCTACAGCCTGGCTACAGTATTCCTACAGCCAGGCTACAGTACTCCTACAGCCAGGCTACAGTACTCCTACAGCCTGGCTACAGTATTCCTACAGCCTGGCTACAGTACTCCTACAGCCAGGCTACAGTACTCCTACAGCCAGGCTACAGTACTCCTACAGCCAGGCTACAGTACTCCTACAGCCAGGCTACAGTACATCCTACAGCCTGGCTACAGTATTCCTACAGCCAGGCTACAGTACTCCTACAGCCAGGCTACAGTACTCCTACAGCCAGGCTACAGTACTCCTACAGCCTGGCTACAGTATTCCTACAGCCAGGCTACAGTATTCCTACAGCCAGGCTACAGTATTCCTACAGCCAGGCTACAGTACTCCTACAGCCAGGCTACAGTACTCCTACAGCCAGGCTACAGTATTCCTACAGCCAGGCTACAGTACTCCTACAGCCAGGCTACAGTATTCCTACAGCCAGGCTACAGTACTCCTACAGCCAGGCTACAGTATTCCTACAGCCAGGCTACAGTATTCCTACAGCCAGGCTACAGTATTCCTACAGCCAGGCTACAGTACTCCTACAGCCAGGCTACAGTACTCCTACAGCCAGGCTACAGTACTCCTACAGCCAGGCTACAGTACTCCTACAGCCAGGCTACAGTACTCCTACAGCCAGGCTACAGTATTCCTACAGCCAGGCTACAGTACTCCTACAGCCAGGCTACAGTACTCCTACAGCTACAGCCAGGCTACAGCCAGGCTACAGTACTCCTACAGCCAGGCTACAGTACTCCTACAGCCAGGCTACAGTATTCCTACAGCCAGGCTACAGTACTCCTACAGCCAGGCTACAGTACTCCTACAGCCAGGCTACAGTACTCCTACAGCCAGGCTACAGTATTCCTACAGCCAGGCTACAGTACTCCTACAGCCAGGCTACAGTACTCCTACAGCCAGGCTACAGTACTCCTACAGCCAGGCTACAGTACTCCTACAGCCAGGCTACAGTACTCCTACAGCCAGGCTACAGTACTCCTACAGCCAGGCTACAGTACTCCTACAGCCAGGCTACAGTATTCCTACAGCCAGGCTACAGTACTCCTACAGCCAGGCTACAGTACTCCTACAGCCAGGCTACAGTACTCCTACAGCCAGGCTACAGTACTCCTACAGCCAGGCTACAGTATTCCTACAGCCAGGCTACAGTACTCCTACAGCCAGGCTACAGTATTCCTCCTACAGCCAGGCTACAGTACTCCTACAGCCAGGCTACAGTATTCCTACAGCCAGGCTACAGTACTCCTACAGCCTGGCTACAGTATTCCTACAGCCAGGCTACAGTATTCCTACAGCCAGGCTACAGTACTCCTACAGCCAGGCTACAGTACAGTACTCCTACAGCCAGGCTACAGTACTCCTACAGCCAGGCTACAGTATTCCTACAGCCAGGCTACAGTACTCCTACAGCCAGGCTACAGTACTCCTACAGCCAGGCTACAGTATTCCTCCTACAGCCAGGCTACAGTACTCCTACAGCCAGGCTACAGTACTCCTACAGCCAGGCTACAGTATCCTCCTACAGCCAGGCTACAGTACTCCTACAGCCAGGCTACAGTACTCCTACAGCCAGGCTACAGTATTCCTACAGCCAGGCTACAGTACTCCTACAGCCAGGCTACAGTACTCCTACAGCCAGGCTACAGTACTCCTACAGCCAGGCTACAGTATTCCTACAGCCAGGCTACAGCCAGCCAGGGCTACAGTACTCCTACAGCCAGGCTACAGTATTCCTACAGCCAGGCTACAGTATTCCTACAGCCAGGCTACAGTACTCCTACAGCTACAGGCTACAGTACTCCTACAGCCAGGCTACAGTACTCCTACAGCCAGGCTACAGTATTCCTACAGCCTGGCTACAGTACTCCTACAGCCAGGCTACAGTACTCCTACAGCCAGGCTACAGTAGTATTCCTACAGCCAGGCTACAGTACTCCTACAGCCAGGCTACAGTACTCCTACAGCCAGGCTACAGTACTCCTACAGCCAGGCTACAGTACTCCTACAGCCAGGCTACAGTACTCCTACAGCCAGGCTACAGTACTCCTCCTACAGCCAGGCTACAGTACTCCTACAGCCAGGCTACAGTACTCCTACAGCCTGGCTACAGTACTCCTACAGCCAGGCTACAGTACTCCTACAGCCAGGCTACAGTACTCCTACAGCCAGGCTACAGTACTCCTACAGCCAGGCTACAGTATTCCTACAGCCAGGCTACAGTACTCCTACAGCCAGGCTACAGTACTCCTACAGCCAGGCTACAGTATTCCTACAGCCAGGCTACAGTACTCCTACAGCCAGGCTACAGTATTCCTACAGCCAGGCTACAGTACTCCTACAGCCAGGCTACAGTACTCCTACAGCCAGGCTACAGTATTCCTACAGCCAGGCTACAGTACTCCTACAGCCAGGCTACAGTACTCCTACAGCCAGGCTACAGCCAGGCTACAGTATTCCTACAGCCAGGCTACAGTACTCCTACAGCCAGGCTACAGTACTCCTACAGCCAGGGCTACAGCCAGGCTACTCCTACAGCCAGGCTACAGTATTCCTACAGCCAGGCTACAGTAGTTCCTACAGCCAGGCTACAGTATTCCTACAGCCAGGCTACAGTATCCTCCTACAGCCAGGCAGTATTCCTACAGCCAGGCTACAGTATTCCTACAGCCAGGCTACAGTATTCCTACAGCCAGGCTACAGTATTCCTACAGCCAGGCTACAGTACTCCTACAGCCAGGCTACAGTATTCCTACAGCCAGGCTACAGTACTCCTACAGCCAGGCTACAGTATTCCTACAGCCAGGCTACAGTACTCCTACAGCCTGGCTACAGTACAGTATTCCTACAGCCAGGCTACAGTACTCCTACAGCCAGGCTACAGTACTCCTACAGCCAGGCTACAGTACTCCTACAGCCAGGCTACAGTACTCCTACAGCCAGGCTACAGTACTCCTACAGCCTGGCTACAGTACTCCTACAGCCAGGCTACAGTACTCCTACAGCCAGGCTACAGTATTCCTACAGCCAGGCTACAGTATTCCTACAGCCAGGCTACAGTATTCCTACAGCCAGGCTACAGTACTCCTACAGCCCTACAGCCAGGCTACAGTACTCCTACAGTATTCCTACAGCCAGGCTACAGTATTCCTACAGCCAGGCTACAGTACTCCTACAGCCAGGCTACAGTATTCCTACAGCCAGGCTACAGTATTCCTACAGCCAGGCTACAGTATTCCTACAGCCAGGCTACAGTATTCCTCCTACAGTATTCCTACAGCCAGGCTACAGTATTCCTACAGCCAGGCTACAGTATTCCTACAGCCAGGCTACAGTATTCCTACAGCCTGGCTACAGTACTCCTACAGCCAGGCTACAGTATTCCTACAGCCAGGCTACAGTATTCCTACAGCCGGGCTACAGTACTCCTACAGCCAGGCTACAGTATTCCTACAGCCAGGCTACAGTATTCCTACAGCCAGGCTACAGTACTCCTACAGCCAGGCTACAGTATTCCTACAGCCAGGCTACAGTATTCCTACAGCCAGGCTACAGTACTCCTACAGCCAGGCTACAGTATTCCTACAGCCAGGCTACAGTACTCCTACAGCCTGGCTACAGTACTCCTACAGCCAGGCTACAGTACTCCTACAGCCTGGCTACAGTACTCCTACAGCCAGTACTCCTACTCCTACAGCCTGGCTACAGTACTCCTACAGCCAGGCTACAGTACTCCTACAGCCTGGCTACAGTACTCCTCCTACAGCCTGGCTACAGTATTCCTAGGCTACAGTACTCCTACAGCCAGGCTACAGTACTCCTCCTACAGCCAGGCTACAGTACTCCTACAGCCTGGCTACAGTACTCCTACAGCCTGGCTACAGTACTCCTACAGCCTGGCTACAGTACTCCTACAGCCTGGCTACAGTACTCCTACAGCCTGGCTACAGTACTCCTACAGCCTGGCTACAGTACTCCTACAGCCTGGCTACAGTACTCCTACAGCCTGGCTACAGTACTCCTACAGCCAGGCTACAGTACTCCTCCTACAGCCAGGCTACAGTACTCCTACAGCCTGGCTACAGTACTCCTACAGCCAGGCTACAGTACTCCTACAGCCAGGCTACAGTACTCCTACAGCCTGGCTACAGTACTCCTACAGCCAGGCTACAGTACTCCTACAGCCAGGCTACAGCCAGGCTACAGTACTCCTACAGCCTGGCTACAGTACTCCTACAGCCAGGCTACAGTATTCCTACAGCCAGGCTACAGTACTCCTACAGCCAGGCTACAGTACTCCTACAGCCAGGCTACAGTATTCCTACAGCCAGGCTACAGTACTCCTACAGCCAGGCTACAGTACTCCTACAGCCAGGCTACAGTACTCCTACAGCCTGGCTACAGTACTCCTACAGCCAGGCTACAGTACTCCTACAGCCAGGCTACAGTAGTACTCCTACAGCCAGGCTACAGTACTCCTACAGCCAGGCTACAGTACTCCTACAGCCAGGCTACAGTATCCTACAGCCCTACAGCCAGGCTACAGTACTCCTACAGCCAGGCTACAGTACTCCTACAGCCAGGCTACAGTACTCCTACAGCCAGGGCTACAGCCAGGCTACAGTACTCCTACAGCCAGGCTACAGTACTCCTACAGCCAGGCTACAGTACTCCTACAGCCAGGCTACAGTAGTACTCCTACAGCCAGGCTACAGTACTCCTACAGCCAGGCTACAGTATTCCTACAGCCAGGCTACAGTACTCCTACAGCCAGGCTACAGTACTCCTACAGCCTGGCTACAGTACAGTATTCCTACAGCCAGGCTACAGTACTCCTACAGCCAGGCTACAGTATTCCTACAGCCAGGCTACAGTACTCCTACAGCCAGGCTACAGTATTCCTACAGCCAGGCTACAGTACTCCTACAGCCAGGCTACAGTATCCTCCTACAGCCAGGCTACAGTACTCCTACAGCCAGGCTACAGTACTCCTACAGCCAGGCTACAGTATTCCTACAGCCAGGCTACAGTATTCCTACAGCCTTCCTACAGCCAGGCTACAGGCTACAGTAGTATTCCTCCTACAGCCAGGCTACAGTACTCCTACAGCCAGGCTACAGTACTCCTACAGCCAGGCTACAGTACTCCTACAGCCAGGCTACAGTACTCCTACAGCCAGGCTACAGCCAGGCTACAGTACTCCTCCTACAGCCTACAGCCAGGCTACAGTACTCCTACAGCCAGGCTACAGTATTCCTACAGCCTGGCTACAGTACTCCTCCTACAGCCAGGCTACAGTATTCCTACAGCCAGGCTACAGTACTCCTACAGCCAGGCTACAGTACTCCTACAGCCAGGGCTACAGTACTACAGCCCTACAGCCAGGCTACAGTACTCCTACAGCCAGGCTACAGTACTCCTACAGCCAGGGCTACAGCTACAGTACTCCTACAGCCAGGCTACAGTACTCCTACAGCCTGGCTACAGTATTCCTACAGCCTGGCTACAGTACTCCTACAGCCAGGCTACAGTACTCCTACAGGCTACAGTACTCCTTCCTACAGCCAGGCTACAGTACTCCTACAGCCAGGCTACAGTATTCCTACAGCCTGGCTACAGTACTCCTACAGCCTGGCTACAGTATTCCTACAGCCAGGCTACAGTACTCCTACAGCCTGGCTACAGTATTCCTACAGCCAGGCTACAGTACTCCTACAGCCAGGCTACAGTACTCCTACAGCCAGGCTACAGTATTCCTACAGCCTGGCTACAGTATTCCTACAGCCAGGCTACAGTACTCCTACAGCCAGGCTACAGTACTCCTACAGCCTGGCTACAGTATTCCTACAGCCTGGCTACAGTATTCCTACAGCCTGGCTACAGTATTCCTACAGCCTGGCTACAGTACTACAGCCAGGCTACAGTACTCCTACAGCCAGGCTACAGTATTCCTACAGCCAGGCTACAGTATTCCTACAGCCAGGCTACAGTATTCCTACAGCCAGGCTACAGTATTCCTACAGCCAGGCTACAGTACTCCTACAGCCTGGCTACAGTATTCCTACAGCCTGGCTACAGTATTCCTACAGCCTGGCTACAGTATTCCTACAGCCTGGCTACTACAGCCAGGCTACAGTACTCCTACAGCCAGGCTACAGTATTCCTACAGCCAGGCTACAGTATTCCTACAGCCAGGCTACAGTATTCCTACAGCCAGGCTACAGTACTCCTACAGCCTGGCTACAGTATTCCTACAGCCTGGCTACAGTATTCCTACAGCCTGGCTACAGTATTCCTACAGCCTGGGCTACAGTATTCCTACAGCCAGGCTACAGTACTCCTACAGCCAGGCTACAGTATTCCTACAGCCAGGCTACAGTACTCCTACAGCCTGGCTACAGTATTCCTACAGCCTGGCTACAGTATTCCTACAGCCTGGCTACAGTACTACAGCCAGGCTACAGTACTCCTACAGCCTGGCTACTACTACAGCCAGGCTACAGTACTCCTACAGCCAGGCTACAGTATTCCTACAGCCTGGCTACTACAGCCAGGCTACAGTACTCCTACAGCCAGGCTACAGTATTCCTACAGCCTGCTACAGTACTCCTACAGCCAGGCTACAGTACTCCTACAGCCAGGCTACAGTATTCCTACAGCCAGGCTACAGTACTCCTACAGCCAGGCTACAGTACTCCTCCTACAGCCAGGCTACAGTATTCCTACAGCCAGGCTACAGTACTCCTACAGCCTGGCTACAGTATTCCTACAGCCAGGCTACAGTATTCCTACAGCTACAGTATTCCTACAGGCTACAGTATTCCTACAGCCTGGCTACAGTATTCCTACAGCCAGGCTACAGTATTCCTACAGCCAGGCTACAGTACTCCTACAGCCAGGCTACAGTACTCCTACAGCTACAGGCTACAGTACTCCTACAGCCAGGCTACAGTACTCCTACAGCCTGGCTACAGTACTCCTACAGCCAGGCTACAGTACTCCTACAGCCTGGCTACAGTACTCCTACAGCCAGGCTACAGTACTCCTACAGCCTGGCTACAGTACTACAGCCAGGCTACAGTACTCCTACAGCCTGGCTACAGTACTCCTACAGCCAGGCTACAGTACTCCTACAGCCTGGCTACAGTACTCCTACAGCCAGGCTACAGTACTCCTACAGCCTGGCTACAGTATTCCTACAGCCAGGCTACAGTATTCCTACAGCCTGGCTACAGTACTCCTACAGCCAGGCTACAGTACTCCTACAGCCAGGCTACAGTACTCCTACAGCCTGGCTACAGTACTCCTACAGCCAGGCTACAGTATTCCTACAGCCAGGCTACAGTACTCCTACAGCCAGGCTACAGTATTCCTACAGCCAGGCTACAGTATTCCTACAGCCTGGCTACAGTACTCCTACAGCCAGGCTACAGTATTCCTACAGCCAGGCTACAGTATTCCTACAGCCTGGCTACAGTACTCCTACAGCCAGGCTACAGTATTCCTACAGCCAGGCTACAGTATTCCTACAGCCTGGCTACAGTACTCCTACAGCCAGGCTACAGTATTCCTACAGCCAGGCTACAGTATTCCTACAGCCAGGCTACAGTACTCCTACAGCCAGGCTACAGTACTCCTACAGCCTGGCTACAGTATTCCTACAGCCTGGCTACAGTATTCCTCCTACAGCCAGGCTACAGTATTCCTTCAGCCAGGCTACAGTATTCCTACAGCCTGGCTACAGTACTCCTACAGCCAGGCTACAGTACTCCTACAGCCTGGCTACAGTATTCCTACAGCCTGGCTACAGTATTCCTACAGCCTGGCTACAGTATTCCTACAGCCTGGCTACAGTATTCCTACAGCCTGGCTACAGTATTCCTACAGCCAGGCTACAGTACTCCTACAGCCAGGCTACAGTACTCCTACAGCCAGGCTACAGCCAGGCTACAGTATTCCTACAGCCTGGCTACAGTATTCCTACAGCCAGGCTACAGTATTCCTACAGCCAGGCTACAGTACTCCTACAGCCTGGCTACAGTATTCCTACAGCCAGGCTACAGCCAGGCTACAGTATTCCTACAGCCAGGCTACAGTACTCCTACAGCCAGGCTACAGTACTCCTACAGCCAGGCTACAGTATTCCTACAGCCAGGCTACAGCCAGGCTACAGTATTCCTACAGCCTGGCTACAGTATTCCTACAGCCAGGCTACAGTATTCCTACAGCCAGGCTACAGTATTCCTACAGCCTGGCTACAGTATTCCTACAGCCTGGCTACAGTACTCCTACAGCCAGGCTACAGTACTCCTACAGCCTGGCTACAGTACTCCTACAGCCTGGCTACAGTACTCCTACAGCCAGGCTACAGTACTCCTACAGCCAGGCTACAGCCAGGCTACAGTACTCCTACAGCCAGGCTACAGTACTCCTACAGCCAGGCTACAGCCAGGCTACAGTATTCCTACAGCCTGGCTACAGTATTCCTACAGCCAGGCTACAGTACTCCTACAGCCTGGCTACAGTACTCCTACAGCCTGGCTACAGTACTCCTACAGCCTGGCTACAGTACTCCTACAGCCTGGCTACAGTACTCCTACAGCCAGGCTACAGTACTCCTACAGCCTGGCTACAGTACTCCTACAGCCAGGCTACAGTACTCCTACAGCCAGGCTACAGCCAGGCTACAGTATTCCTACAGCCAGGCTACAGTATTCCTACAGCCTGGCTACAGTACTCCTACAGCCAGGCTACAGTATTCCTACAGCCAGGCTACAGTATTCCTACAGCCAGGCTACAGTATTCCTACAGCCAGGCTACAGTATTCCTACAGCCTGGCTACAGTATTCCTACAGCCTGGCTACAGGCTACAGTATTCCTACAGCCAGGCTACAGTACTCCTACAGCCAGGCTACAGTACTCCTACAGCCTGGCTACAGTACTCCTACAGCCTGGCTACAGTACTCCTACAGCCTGGCTACAGTACTCCTACAGCCTGGCTACAGTACTCCTACAGCCAGGCTACAGTACTCCTACAGCCTGGCTACAGTATTCCTACAGCCTGGCTACAGTATTCCTACAGCCTGGCTACAGTACTCCTACAGCCTGGCTACAGTATTCCTACAGCCAGGCTACAGCCAGGCTACAGCCAGGCTACAGTACTCCTACAGCCAGGCTACAGTATTCCTACAGCCAGGCTACAGTACTCCTACAGCCAGGCTACAGTACTCCTACAGCCTGGCTACAGTATTCCTACAGCCAGGCTACAGTATTCCTACAGCCAGGCTACAGTACTCCTACAGCCTGGCTACAGTACTCCTACAGTCAGGCTACAGCCTGGCTACAGTACTCCTACAGCCAGGCTACAGTATTCCTACAGCCAGGCTACAGTATTCCTACAGCCTGGCTACAGTATTCCTACAGCCAGGCTACAGTATTCCTACAGCCAGGCTACAGTACTCCTACAGCCAGGCTACAGTATTCCTACAGCCTGGCTACAGTACTCCTACAGCCTGGCTACAGTACTCCTACAGCCTGGCTACAGTACTCCTACAGCCAGGCTACAGTACTCCTACAGCCAGGCTACAGTACTCCTACAGCCTGGCTACAGTACTCCTACAGCCAGGCTACAGTATTCCTACAGCCAGGCTACAGTACTCCTACAGCCTGGCTACAGTATTCCTACAGCCTGGCTACAGTATTCCTACAGCCTGGCTACAGTATTCCTACAGCCTGGCTACTACAGCCAGGCTACAGTACTCCTACAGCCAGGCTACAGTATTCCTACAGCCAGGCTACAGTATTCCTACAGCCAGGCTACAGTATTCCTACAGCCAGGCTACAGTACTCCTACAGCCTGGCTACAGTATTCCTACAGCCTGGCTACAGTATTCCTACAGCCTGGCTACAGTATTCCTACAGCCTGGCTACTACAGCCAGGCTACAGTACTCCTACAGCCAGGCTACAGTATTCCTACAGCCAGGCTACAGTACTCCTACAGCCTGGCTACAGTATTCCTACAGCCTGGCTACAGTATTCCTACAGCCTGGCTACTACAGCCAGGCTACAGTACTCCTACAGCCAGGCTACAGTATTCCTACAGCCTGGCTACTACAGCCAGGCTACAGTACTCCTACAGCCAGGCTACAGTATTCCTACAGCCTGGCTACTACAGCCAGGCTACAGTACTCCTACAGCCAGGCTACAGTATTCCTACAGCCAGGCTACAGTACTCCTACAGCCAGGCTACAGTATTCCTACAGCCAGGCTACAGTATTCCTACAGCCAGGCTACAGTACTCCTACAGCCTGGCTACAGTATTCCTACAGCCAGGCTACAGTATTCCTACAGCCAGGCTACAGTATTCCTACAGCCTGGCTACAGTATTCCTACAGCCTGGCTACAGTATTCCTACAGCCAGGCTACAGTACTCCTACAGCCAGGCTACAGTATTCCTACAGCCAGGCTACAGTACTCCTACAGCCAGGCTACAGTACTCCTACAGCCAGGCTACAGTACTCCTACAGCCTGGCTACTACAGCCAGGCTACAGTACTCCTACAGCCTGGCTACAGTACTCCTACAGCCAGGCTACAGTACTCCTACAGCCTGGCTACTACAGCCAGGCTACAGTACTCCTACAGCCTGGCTACAGTACTCCTACAGCCAGGCTACAGTACTCCTACAGCCTGGCTACAGTACTCCTACAGCCAGGCTACAGTATTCCTACAGCCTGGCTACAGTATTCCTACAGCCAGGCTACAGTATTCCTACAGCCTGGCTACAGTACTCCTACAGCCAGGCTACAGTACTCCTACAGCCAGGCTACAGTACTCCTACAGCCTGGCTACAGTACTCCTACAGCCAGGCTACAGTATTCCTACAGCCTGGCTACAGTACTCCTACAGCCAGGCTACAGTATTCCTACAGCCAGGCTACAGTATTCCTACAGCCTGGCTACAGTACTCCTACAGCCAGGCTACAGTATTCCTACAGCCAGGCTACAGTATTCCTACAGCCTGGCTACAGTACTCCTACAGCCAGGCTACAGTATTCCTACAGCCAGGCTACAGTATTCCTACAGCCTGGCTACAGTACTCCTACAGCCAGGCTACAGTATTCCTACAGCCAGGCTACAGTATTCCTACAGCCAGGCTACAGTACTCCTACAGCCAGGCTACAGTATTCCTACAGCCTGGCTACAGTATTCCTACAGCCTGGCTACAGTACTCCTACAGCCAGGCTACAGTATTCCTTCAGCCAGGCTACAGTATTCCTACAGCCTGGCTACAGTACTCCTACAGCCAGGCTACAGTACTCCTACAGCCTGGCTACAGTATTCCTACAGCCTGGCTACAGTATTCCTACAGCCTGGCTACAGTATTCCTACAGCCTGGCTACAGTATTCCTACAGCCTGGCTACAGTATTCCTACAGCCAGGCTACAGTACTCCTACAGCCAGGCTACAGTACTCCTACAGCCAGGCTACAGCCAGGCTACAGTATTCCTACAGCCTGGCTACAGTAATCCTACAGCCAGGCTACAGTATTCCTACAGCCAGGCTACAGTACTCCTACAGCCTGGCTACAGTATTCCTACAGCCAGGCTACAGCCAGGCTACAGTATTCCTACAGCCAGGCTACAGTACTCCTACAGCCAGGCTACAGTACTCCTACAGCCAGGCTACAGTATTCCTACAGCCAGGCTACAGCCAGGCTACAGTATTCCTACAGCCTGGCTACAGTATTCCTACAGCCAGGCTACAGTATTCCTACAGCCAGGCTACAGTATTCCTACAGCCTGGCTACAGTATTCCTACAGCCTGGCTACAGTACTCCTACAGCCAGGCTACAGTACTCCTACAGCCTGGCTACAGTACTCCTACAGCCTGGCTACAGTACTCCTACAGCCAGGCTACAGTACTCCTACAGCCAGGCTACAGCCAGGCTACAGCCAGGCTACAGTACTCCTACAGCCAGGCTACAGCCAGGCTACAGCCAGGCTACAGTATTCCTACAGCCTGGCTACAGTATTCCTACAGCCAGGCTACAGTACTCCTACAGCCTGGCTACAGTACTCCTACAGCCTGGCTACAGTATTCCTACAGCCTGGCTACAGTACTCCTACAGCCTGGCTACAGTACTCCTACAGCCAGGCTACAGTACTCCTACAGCCTGGCTACAGTACTCCTACAGCCAGGCTACAGTACTCCTACAGCCAGGCTACAGCCAGGCTACAGTATTCCTACAGCCAGGCTACAGTATTCCTACAGCCTGGCTACAGTACTCCTACAGCCAGGCTACAGTATTCCTACAGCCAGGCTACAGTATTCCTACAGCCTGGCTACAGTATTCCTACAGCCAGGCTACAGTATTCCTACAGCCTGGCTACAGTACTCCTACAGCCAGGCTACAGTATTCCTACAGCCAGGCTACAGTACTCCTACAGCCTGGCTACAGTACTCCTACAGCCTGGCTACAGTACTCCTACAGCCTGGCTACAGTATTCCTACAGCCTGGCTACAGTACTCCTACAGCCTGGCTACAGTACTCCTACAGCCAGGCTACAGTACTCCTACAGCCTGGCTACAGTATTCCTACAGCCTGGCTACAGTATTCCTACAGCCTGGCTACAGTATTCCTACAGCCTGGCTACTACAGCCAGGCTACAGCCAGGCTACAGCCAGGCTACAGTACTCCTACAGCCAGGCTACAGTATTCCTACAGCCAGGCTACAGTACTCCTACAGCCAGGCTACAGTACTCCTACAGCCTGGCTACAGTATTCCTACAGCCAGGCTACAGTATTCCTACAGCCAGGCTACAGTACTCCTACAGCCTGGCTACAGTACTCCTACAGTCAGGCTACAGCCTGGCTACAGTACTCCTACAGCCAGGCTACAGTATTCCTACAGCCAGGCTACAGTATTCCTACAGCCTGGCTACAGTATTCCTACAGCCAGGCTACAGTATTCCTACAGCCAGGCTACAGTACTCCTACAGCCAGGCTACAGTATTCCTACAGCCTGGCTACAGTACTCCTACAGCCTGGCTACAGTACTCCTACAGCCTGGCTACAGTACTCCTACAGCCAGGCTACAGTACTCCTACAGCCAGGCTACAGTACTCCTACAGCCTGGCTACAGTACTCCTACAGCCTGGCTACAGTACTCCTACAGCCAGGCTACAGTACTCCTACAGCCTGGCTACAGTACTCCTACAGCCTGGCTACAGTACTCCTACAGCCAGGCTACAGTACTCCTACAGCCTGGCTACAGTACTCCTACAGCCAGGCTACAGTACTCCTACAGCCTGGCTACAGTACTCCTACAGCCAGGCTACAGTACTCCTGCACCATTTTATTGTTTGTACTTTAACGAAACGTTAATTTGTATATTTTTTTTTTTTGCTTACTGTAGGTAAGCTAAGTTTTGAAACTATTTTTATGTAAATTGGTTAAAATAATTTTTCGTAGTAAAGTATTAAGTTTTTCTTTCCTTATGTTTTATCGTGTAGTTACTTCAGTGTGAAGTCGGTAAGCACTCTACTTTATTTTATTTGATTTTTTGTTTAATGTGACCGGAATTCCATCTGCCCTTAAGAGACTGCGCTAACAACCATTTTCACGTCACATTATATATCACAGGCTACATGTCCCTGACGAAATGAATTATTCACACACACACACACACACACACACACACACACACACACACACACACACACACACACACACACACACACACACACAATGCACCTTACGACACTGGAAGACAAAAGAGTAAGGGGAGACATGATCACAACCTACAAAATCCTCAGGGGAATTGACAGGGTAGACAAGGATAAACAGCACATGGGGACAAAGGTGGAAACTGCGTACCCACATGAGCCACAGGGACGTTAGAAGGAACTTTTTCAGTGTCAGAGTAGTTAACAGGTGGAATGCATTAGGTAGTGATGTGGTGGAGGCTGACTCCATACACAGTTTCAAGTGTAGATATGATAGAGCCCAATAGGCTCAGGAACCTGTACACCAGTTGATTGACAGTTGCGAGGCGGGACCAAAGAGCCGAAGCTCAACCCTCCCCCCCCCCCCCAGCACAAATAGGTGAGTACAAATAGGTAAGCACACACACGCGGGTGGGAGGTGGCCGAGTGAACAGCGCTCCATACTCGTGGACCTAGGGACCGGGGTTCGAACCCCCGGAACCGCCGGAAAACTTATGGGCAGAGTTTCCTTCACCCTGATGCACCTGTTAACTAGCAGTAAATAGGTACCTGGGAGTTAGACAGCTTCTTCGTGCTGCTTCCTGGGTGTGCATGTACTCACCTAATTGTGCTTGCGGGGGTTGAGCTTTGGCTCTTTGGTCCCGCCTCTCAACTGTAAATCAACTAATGTACACGTTCCTGAGCCTACTGTGCTCTGTGTGTGGGGGGGGGGGAAACAACAACAAAATTAGTTAGTAGTTAGTAACAGTTGATTGATTGACAGTTGAGAGGCGGGCCGAAAGAGCAGAGCTCAACCCCTGCATCATCTTCCCCAATCTTTCCTTCTTCGTAAACCTGTCCTTCAATTTCGTCCTTTAGATTTCTACACTCATCTCAGCCTTCCCTATAAAGATCCCTTCTCTCTCTCTCTGCGCTCCAGTCTGCCCTGGCCCTCTGCGGTTCTACGGCGGCGGGCTCCGATGGTATTCATTATGAGATGCTTCGCCATCTCCCTCCGGGCACGTCTCAGTATTTACTGAGTCTGTATAATCGGATCTGGGAGTCGTCGTCAGTCCCTGAGGACTGGCTCGATGCCGTTGTCCTCCCTGTTCGCAAACCGGGGTCTCTGGGTACTTCCCCTAAGGACTTTCGCCCTATTGCCCTCACAAGTTGTTTAGTTTAGTTCATTTATTATGCACCCCATACCCATCTTGTGGGCGGTAGTGGAAAGGGTTACAGAGGCACATAATGGGTTCAGGGACTGAACCCCACAATTCATTTAGCTAAGCAAGTTACAATCTTGATGAGCTAGTTACAAAATTCAGTATAAGTCGTCACATCAACAATGGGTTCAAGATCGACCTCAAGTACAGGTTCTAAATTAAGCAACTGACATATGTGGAGAGCTGTGTCAAAATTTATATGTTTGTCCTGCACACCGCCCCCCATCCAGTGGGCAGTGGTGGATAGGTTACACCGCCCCCCATCCAGTGGGCAGCGGTGGATAGGTTACACCGCCCCCCATCCAGTGGGCAGCGGTGGATAGGTTACACCGCCCCCCATCCAGTGGGCAGCGGTGGATAGGTTACAATCACTTAGTTACTACCTACAGTTAGCAAACTGGGGATATTTGGCTAAAATTTCTGGTAGCAGATCATTTTGAATGAAATATTGACACATCGCTGGAACATTGGTTATAGAATTGTCTCTAAATTCACGTATCTTTTCGCCCTACATCACATAGTGACGGAGGGTGTGCGAATAATTGTTGACACAGTTTACATTTGGTCAGGTCTACATCAGCAGATAATGAGAATTCCCAGAGATACTTGTAACCGAGTCTAAGCCGAGCAGTAGTAACATCTAGAAGTCTGCTGATTTTATTGGATGATCCATAGATGTGTGGCTCCTCTTGCATGATAGTATGATGATAGATGGAATTACTGGTGTCAATTTCACTTTGCCTCAGATCTACAAGATCTTGTTGAAGTTCTCGGTGTACTGCTGCTCTCAGATTGCTCATTGACAATCCAAGGTTACACTCAACGTCTCCTTTAAAGGCAGAATCTTTGGCTAACTTATCAGCTCTATCATGCATTCGGAGGCCAACATGAGATGGAGACCACATGAAATGGACTCTGTTACCATCCTTAATAATTTTGTTGTATTTGTGTCTAGCTTCGGACACGAGCATGTTACAGTTATGTCTTAAAGAGTTGAGAGCATTTAAGGATGATAAGGAGTCACTTACAATTAATGTATCAAGTTTGGAGACTTGTACACATTTCAGTGCAAGGATCAAGGCAAATAGTTCAGTCTGAAGGGTAGAGGCCCAGTTGTTTATACGGACTCCCCACTCAAAGTATAAGCCATCGCCCATTGTCAGAACAACTGCACTTCCAGCAGCACCCGTGGTGCGGTGTAGGGAACCATCAGTGTATATGATTTGAGAGAGAGAATGCTCTGTGGACAGAGCATCAATATGGCTTAAGGCGTTGAGCTTTGCCTCAAGACGAAGCTTGGGCTGATCTCTAATTTGCTTCTTGGGTGGAAAGGGAGGGATTAAAACTGGAAAGGGTGTAACCTCCCACGGTGCAGGAAAGTGCCGTTGTTGTTTCTCTTGGTACAAATCATGAACCTGATACATTCTGAGTTGAGTTCCAGTTTTTGTTATCCATTTGGAACAATGCTGATCTTCAATAAAGAAATTCTGGAGGGCTTCTGTGCAAGGATTAGGATGAGTTAGCCTAAGCATTTTTATACCAATTTGACAGTTAATTTCAGTAACACGATCAACAACGCTCGGAATATTAAGTTCCTTTCTCATATTTAGTATCTTTGTGATACGAGGGCACCCAAGGATTATCCTCAAGGCTTCGTTCTGCAATTTTTCAAGCCCTCCAAGCTTTCTTTCAGGCATCAAAACAAGCAGAGGTGCAGCATAATCCACTAAAGATCTGATGTATGCAAGGTACATCATTTTGACAATTCTGACATTGGCACCATAGCCTGAGTGATAACCTGCAACAGCCTTGAGAGCTCGGAGCCTCTCTTTAAACTGACGACAGAGTCTGAATACAACAGGACCATACAGTGGCACCTCAAGGCCAAGGTATTTGAATCTGTTTACATAGTCAAGCTGGGAGCCATCAGACAGTTGCATCTTGCGAACAGCTCCTCCCTGCCTGGGTGGGCGCCGATTTAGTATCTTTGTTTTCTCTGCTGAGATAATTAATCCTAGGTCCTGACATGAGTCTAATACAGAGTTAAGAGTGTTCTGCATGTTAGCATACCCAGTGGTGTGTATCATTATATTATTAGCATAGCTAATGATGTGGACGTTGGGTTTGCTCGGTATAGAGTTTAACAGCGTGTTTATTAAGATATTAAATAAGGTAGGACTGAGGACACCACCCTGCGGGGTGCCTAGTTCAAAGTCTCTTGTTACACTTCTATGCCCCTGGAAAAATACAGATGACTTCCTGTTGGATAAGTAACCCCTGATCCAACAAAGAAGCCGACCACCAATATTCATTCTTGCAAGCTCACTCAAGATAACATGTCTATTTGCAATATCAAAGGCAGACTTGAGATCTAGGAAGGTGGTATATGACTTTTCAGTGTGCAGGGTAAGAAAGGTGGTGATGCAATGATGCACACTCCTTCCATGCATGAAGCCATATATCTGGGGGGATAGCATGGTTCTTATTCTATGGAGGAGACGGTTTAGGACCATTCTCTCGAATGTTTTGCAATGGCAGCTAGTAAGGGAAATTGGGCAGAAAGCATTCTCTTGATTTGACTTGGGAATTGGAATGATTATACTGTTGGTCCAAGAGTTAGGAAGCTCCCCAGTAACATAGCTCATATTATACAGCTCAAGCAGGGGATTCCCTGGTACTAAAGGGAGCAGACGCAATATGTCATAAGTGATACCATCTTCACCGGGGGATGTGGCTTTGCCTTTGTTTAGGGCCGCGAGTAATTCAAACTCAGTAAATGGCACGTTGCATTCATCTTCCTTGTGGAGCATGAAGTCAACGAGCCTTTCTCGATCTCCGTAACCAGCATTTAATCTGAACTGTATGTCTGGGGGAAGATTATTGAAGCTAGAGGTGGTTGCCCAAGCATCGACTAACTCGTTTGCTCTGTGTAGAGGGTGAGGGTGTGCTACTTGGCCGATCTTATCGCCTTTAATTCTTTTAATATCCTTCCATGCCTGGCTGAGGGGGGTGTGAGAGTTGAGACTGTTAACAAAAGTTTCCCAGTTATCTTGCCTGAGCTCTGTCATGCGCTCCCTCGCCTTGGCTAGGGCTTTCTGAAAGAGCTTGAGCATTGCTGGCGTACGTGTTTCCCTATATGCAAGCCCAACTCGTCTGGCAGTGCGTTTCAAAGTACGCAGTTTGGGGTCATTGTAATAGGCATGGCGTTTATTACCTTTCATATCGTTGCAACTATTGGATGGTGCAGGGGGCCGACCTAAAGGGTCAGCAAACATCTGAATGCTCTGTACTAGACCGTCGTTAAATGTCTGGACTGTGAAGGGACCATAAGTGCTGTACCACTCTGACACATGAGCAACAAAGTCTTCACGTCGAGCAGGAGGAACACTGAGCCGTTTGCGTTTAAAAGTCCCACCGGGCAGGATGGTATTTCCTATACATAGAGTAGTCAATCTAGGGTGATGATCTGACAACAAATCTGTTACAATAGATGATGTGCACCAGACGTGAGAGACGTTGAAACCAACACAGAGGTCTAGAATGCCTCCACAAATATGCGTGGGTTCAAGGTCACCCACAATCTGCACATCTTGGTGACTATTTAGTAGCGACAGCAGTTGATTCCCGTTACCGTTACTGAAGCCAGAGCCACCAATGTCCTTCACAAGTTGTCTGTAAACTCTTTGAACGTTGTGTCTGTAAACTCTTTGAACGTATGGTTAACGTTCGTCTGATGTGGTTCCTGGAACACCATCACCTCCTCTTCCCTTCTCAATTTGGTTTCCGCAAGTGCCGCAGCACGACAGATGTCCAGGTGAACTTGGAGGTCTATATTCGTACTGCTTTTGCTGGGAAGACCTCCGTTGTTGTCGTCCTTTTTGACCTGGAAAAGGCTGACAACACTACCTGGCGGTATCATATTCCGACCCAACTTCATTCTTTTGGCCTTCGTGGGAATCGCCCTCTCTTCCTCCAAAGTTTCCTCTCTCGTCGTTCCTTTCAGGTGAGGTTTGGTACCACTCTCTCTGCCCCTTTTCGGCAATACGAGGGTGTGCCCCAAGGCAGTGTTCTGAGTACTACTCTTTTTCTGGTTGCTCTCAATGGTCTTCTTTCCTCCCTTCCTTCAGGCATCTTCTCCGCTCTCTATGTTGACGATCTTACCCTTTGCTGTCGGGGTGATGATTCGCCTCTCCTTCAATGGTGGCTTCAACTTGCGATTGATGCCATGTCGTCTTGGGCCACCGATCATGGCTTCAAGTTCTCTGCATCTAAGACTTGTGCTATGACTTTTATTTGGAAGCATGGCATTCTTCGTTGCTCTTTGTTTCTTTATGGACATCCCCTTGTGTACAAGGATTCCGCTAAGCTTCTGGGGTTAATCTTTGACACTCGTTTGTCTTGGTCTCCCCATATCTCTTACCTCCGCGCTGAATGCTTTAAGGCCCTTTCCCTCCTTAAGGTCATCCCATACTTCTTGGGGGCGGATAGGCATACATTCCTCACTCGTCCTGTCTAAACTCGATTATGGTTGCTCTGCTTACTTGTCTGCTTCTCCTTCTACTCTTCGCCGTCTTGATGCTTTGCACCATACTGGGTTGCGTCTCGGCCCTGGTGCCATTCGTTCGACTCCCGCCCTCAGCTTGTATGTTGACACTGGTTTCCTATCTCTCCGCCGTGATCGCTACTGTCTTCACTATCTGGCGTGGTCCTTGCAACATCCTTCCTCTCGCCTCTGTTGTGCTTTGACTTTTTACCCCTCCTGTAGTTCCTGTTCCTCTTCACCACCTCCCTCTTTCTGTCCAGCTATCTCGCTTACAGGTCTCTCTTTCCATTCGTCTTTCTCATATTTCTCCTCGTATTGTTCCTTCCTTGCCCCCGTGGAAGGTCCCCCTTCCGAAGTTTTGTACATCCTTGACCCGCATTACTAAAGCCTCTACTCCTCCTACAGTTCTGAAACGCCTTTTTCTTGAGCACTTTTCTTCACACTCCCCCGCTCCGTTTCTGTCTTCACCGATGGGTCTAAGTCCATGGACTGTGTGGGCTACCAGATATATCAACCAGGTATCAACCAGGGCTACTCTGTTGTTTTTCCTGACCGCACTTATATGTGTCGCCTCCCTTCGGAGATTAGCATCTTCACAACGGAGCTTTATGCTATTCTCCATGCTCTCTGTCTCCTGCTTTCTCGTTGTCAATCCTCCTTTGTGACTGTCGTTGGACTTTCGTAGTGCCTCATGGCTCTCGGGGCCTTTAATCCTGGACATCCCGTTGTCGTCGAGATTCAACATTGGCTGTTTCTTATCTCTAGTAAATTTAAATCCGTTGGAGTTTTGCTAGGTTCCCAGCCATGTTGACGTTTCTTTAAATGAGCATGGGGATGCTGCCGCTAGAGAAGCTATCCACTCTTGTCCTGTTTCCCGTAAAGGTATTCCTTTTTCCGACTTTTATCCGGTTATTCATTCCTCCATCCTTGCCCGTTGGCAGGGTTGTTGGTCTTCAGTTGTTGGTAACAAACTGCGTACTCTTAAGCGTAGTGTGTCCCCGTGGCCCAATCCTGCCACTGTAACCGGTGGTGGGAAATGGCTCTGGCGCGGTTGCGTCTTGGCCATATATATATACTCGCTTAACTCAATGTCATTTAATGGAGTGCCGCCCTGCTCCTTATTGTCTAAATTGCATTGTCCCTCTTACTGTCTTGCATATCCTTGTTTAATGTCTTGACTTCCGGGACGAGCGTGTGTCTTGCTTTCCGACCGTCCCTCGCGGTCACTTGTCCCTCGATAGAATTCATGGTGAATCAGATACTTTTGATATCGTTCGCCTTATGCATTTCTGTTCTCGTATTGGCATCCTTGGTGATATTTAGCGCCCTCTGATTGTCCCGCACATTTGTTGGTGCTACATAGCCTTCCCGGTTTGGTGCCTTCTATTGATAATTACTTACTTGCTTCACTTTTAATGCACTGCACTTCACTTCACTTGTAAATACTGTAAAATCACTCACCTTAGTCATTCTCTCAGAGAATTAATATACTGCAAAACACGGAAACAAAAATCCAGACTCCATTAATATTATGTAAAAAAAAATAATACTTAGGCAAATAACAACACTTATAAACGAGAATTACTTAAACAAGGGGGGAACACTTAACTAATAAGGGGGATTACTTAAATTGAAGGGGAACTTAATATACAAGAGATGCTTATGTTTACTGAAGAGAAACTCGATTTAACCTATAACTGTCCCTACCGGCCCGCGAATTCGGTCTAGTCGGTAGGGAGTCGGTCGGCCTAGCGGACAGCATGCTGGTCTATGATCCTGTGGTCCTGGGTTCGATCCCAGGCGCCGACGAGAAACATCGGGCAGAGTTTCTTTCACCCTATGCCCCTGTTACCTAGCAGTAAAATAGGTACCTGGGTGTTAGTCAGCTGTCACGGGCTGCTTCCTGGGGGTGGAGGCCTGGTCGAGACGCCGGGCCGCGGGGCCACTAAAAAGCCCCCAAAATCATCTCAAGATAACCTCAAGATAGTCTAGGCGACTGCAACCACCTAGATTCCAACACTACGAAAATACTGCAACAGGTCGACAGTTAGACTAGAAGAAAAACAAGAAGTGCTGTTGCATGTGGTTGTAACATGCATGACCCCCCCCCCCCCCCCCCCCCGAGAGTTTACACCCAGGGAAGCCTTCTCCAAGAGGTCAGCCCAGATGACCTCCGGATTATCTTGTATGTTGATTAAAAAATTCCTGGGTTAGTCTTAGTCAACATAGTTTCAAGTATGTAATATTTCATGATACTCTTGTCAAACATTGCAATGGAATTAGACCCCAGATTCTTATGTGTAAACATCCATGGATCTCCCCCTTTTAGCCAGGTCAAAGGTCAGTCACACACGTAATTAATAACTCCTCTCTTGAACAGTGTATGGTGAATGTCAAACAAGCTTAATTGAAATATTTTTAAGTGTTTGTGCACGTGTGGCCCGACCCCCCTGGCATTTTTGATCTAGGTAGCAACAGTAAATCTTCCTCTCCCCCTTTTTCGAGGGTATATATTTGGTCCTGTAGAGACTTAGGGACAGAGTGTGGGACACTGGGATCGAGAGCGGGTCTGTGAAGAACATCTCACAACCAGGGAGAGACAGAGGTCTTATGGTAATGTGTGTGATCTCTGAGGTTTTGTTCCATGTCCAAATTTCTTAACTTTTTGCCAGTGTTAGAGTAGGATTTATAAGTGGTGATTAGCATAATTTTGTTCTCAATAAACTCGTGTTAAATTTCCCGTCTGTGTCAATTGTTGAATCCTTTTAGCCTTTTGGATATAGTGGCTGACAACCGTCCCTTAATTAATGACAGTCATAGAAAGTACTCTCCAAGTCAAGCAATGTTTCTTGCCTCGTTGCTTGATATAGTCTCAATGGTCAAGGCAGATGGTGGCAGCGTTATTTAGTCCTGTGTAGCATTTCCTTGTTGGCAGTGTACCTTTGGTTCCGGTGTAACCATCATATGTCAGCTCATATTACAGTGTTCAATAACAGTGTTACCAAGTGCAACCGATAGGAAGTGTTACTCAGGATAAGTAGTAGTGTTTACATTATTAGTTTAATATACAATATAGTGGTGTTACATTATAGTGGTGTTACAATATGGTGGTGTTACATTGTAGTGGTGTTACAATATGGTGGTGTTACATTATAGTGGTGTTACAATATAGTGGTGTTACATTATAGTGGTGTTACAATATGGTGGTGTTACATTATAGTGGGTGTTACAATATGGTGGTGTTACATTATAGTGGTGTTACAATATGGTGGTGTTACATTATAGTGGTGTTACAATATAGTGGTGTTACATTATAGTGGTGTTACAATATGGTGGTGTTACATTATAGTGGTGTTACAATATGGTGGTGTTACATTATAGTGGTGTTACAATATGGTGGTGTTACATTATAGTGGTGTTACAATATAGTGGTGTTACATTATAGTGGTGTTACAATATGGTGGTGTTACATTATAGTGGTGTTACATTATAGTGGTGTTACAATATGGTGGTGTTACATTATAGTGGTGTTACAATATAGTGGTGTTACATGGTATTCATGTAACACCCTTTCGTTAGTTGGAGAAAGTCGAGTAAAATACTTTGTCCAACCAACAATAGCGGCCTCCTTATCCGCCTACTCTTAGCACCTACACTTAAACTACCAGCCCCTCACGATGCTATAGAATTCCCTACTACATGCCCAACGCACTGACATGGGATTACCGTCGACTCTATCTCCTGGGCCCCGGCTCCACTCCCTCACAACACAGCATGACCGAACGGACAGACGCGCGAGGCTTCAATAATTGTCAAAGAATTATTGAAAACACCGCTGCTACCATTGTAATAACCCTAACTGCTCTCGGGGACAGGGGAAGATGGATTGGAAGGGATAGGGATACGATTGGAGGGAGGGATTAGGGAATAAGGAGATTGGAAGAGGATAGGACTGGGGTGGACTCCCAGGAAGGACACCTGACCCCAAAAGTTTATGGCAAGGGAATGAGGGAACAGGGAAGGGGCGGATGAACAGGGAGAAGGAGAAGGGGAGAGCCATGAACTGAGCACCAGATCATTACAGTAGTGGTGTACACAGCCGGCTTGTGTGTGTGTGTGTGTGGTGGTGTACACAGCCGGCTTGTGTGTGTGTGTGTGTGGTGGTGTACACAGCCGGCGTGTGTGTGTGTGTGGTGGTGTACACAGCCGGCTTGTGTGTGTGTGTGTGTGGTGGTGTACACAGCCGGCTTGTGTGTGTGTGTGGTGGTGTACACAGCCGGCTTGTGTGTGTGTGTGGTGGTGGTGTACACATTGTGTGTGTGTTGTGTGTGTGGTGGTACACAGCCGGCGTGTGTGTGTGTGGGTGGTGTACACAGCCGGCGTGTGTGTGTGTGGTGGTGTACACAGCCGGCGTGGTGTGTGGTGTGGTGTTGTACACAGCCGGCGTGTCATGTGTGTGTGGTGGTGTACAACAGCCGGCTTGTGTGTGGTGTGTGGTGTGTGCCGGTGTGTGTGTGTGTGTTGTGTACACAGCCGGCGGTGTGTGTGGTGGTGTACACAGCCGGCTTGTGTGTGTGTGTGTGTGGTGGTGTACACAGCCGGCTTGTGTGTGTGTGTGTGGTGGTGTACACAGCCGGCGTGTGTGTGTGTGGGTGGTGTACACAGCCGGCTTGTGTGTGTGTGTGTGTGGTGGTGTACACAGCCGTGCATGTGTGTGTGTGTGGTGTACACACCGGCATGTGTGTTGTGTGTGTGGTGTACACAGCCGGCGTGTGTGTGTGTGTGGTGGTGTACACAGCCGGCGTGTGTGTGTGTGTGGTGGTGTACACAGCCGGCGGGTGTGTGGGTGTGTGGTGTACACAGCCGGCGTGTGTGTGTGTGGTGGTGTACACAGCCGGCGTGTGTGTGTGTGGTGGTGTACACAGCCGGCTTGTGTGTGTGTGTGTGGGTGGTGTACACAGCCGGCTTGTGTGTGTGTGGTGGTGTACACAGCCGGCGTGTGTGTGTGTGTGTGTGGTGGTGTACACAGCCGGCGTGTGTGTGTGTGTGTGGTGGTGTACACAGCCGGCGTGTGTGTGTGTGTGGTGGTGTACACAGCCGGCGTGTGTGTGTGTGTGTGGTGTACACAGCCGGCGTGTGTGTGTGTGGTGGTGTACACAGCCGGCTTGTGTGTGTGTGTGTGTGTGTGTGGTGGTGTACACAGCCCGCTTGTGTGTTTGTGTGTGTGTGTGTGTGTGTGTGTGGTGTACACAGCCGGCGTGTGTGTGTGTGTGGTGGTGTACACAGCCGGCGTGTGTGTGGTGGTGTACAGCCAGCGGCTGCTGTGTGTGTGTGTGGTGGTACACAGCCGGCGTGTGTGTGTGTGGTGGTGTACACAGCCGGCGTGTGTGTGTGTGGTGGTGTACACAGCCGGCGTGTGTGTGTGTGTGGTGGTGTACACAGCCGGCGTGTGTGTGTGTGGTGGTGTACACAGCCGGCGTAACACAGCCGGCGTGTGTGTGGTGTGGTGGTGTACACAGCCGGCGTGTGTGTGTGTGGTGGTGTACACAGCCGGCGTGTGTGTGTGTGTGTGGTGGTGTACACAGCCGGCGTGTGTGTGTGTGGTGGTGTAACACAGCCAGCCGTGTGTGTGTGTGTGTGGTGTCACAGCCGGGTGTGTGTGTGTGTGGTGGTGTACACAGCCGGCTTGTGTGTGTGTGTGTGTGTGTGTGTGTGGTGTACACAGCCGGCATGTGTGTGTGTGTGTGTGTGGTGGTGTACACAGCCGGCGTGTGTGTGTGTGTGTGTGGTGGTGTACACAGCCGGCGTGTGTGTGTGTGTGTGTGTGGTGGTGTACACAGCCGGCTTGTGTGTGTGTGTGTGTGTGTGGTGTACACAGCCGGCTTGTGTGTGTGTGTGTGTGTGTGGTGGTGTACACAGCCGGCGTGTGTGTGTGTGTGGTGGTGTACACAGCCGGCGTGTGTGTGTGTGTGGTGGTGTACACAGCCGGCGTGTGTGTGTGTGTGTGGTGGTGTACACAGCCGGCGTGTGTGTGTGTGGTGGTGTACACAGCCGG